>JAPDDL010000693.1:0-69736 GCA_027422435.1 Schizopygopsis pylzovi | reverse complement strand
CAAATTCACACATGCATTTCTGTTTGTCTGTTAGATTTTTGCATTTAATATTTACAAACATTACAATTTTAAGAATAAAATCAAAAGAATAAACATAAGTACAGTTATGTAACCAATAAATAAATCAGTGTTTCCATAATTCCTTCCATCAGAGTTTAAAGTTTTGTTCATTGGTTTTTACTTTTGGTTTACATTAAACAGTTTAACACAGACTAATGAAATAAATGCCGTTAGGACATCTGTATCTTGTAGATATCACAATAGTTAGTGACTGCATAGTTTAAGTCTGATGATAATTAAATTAACTTTAACTGGCAATTTACAGGAGATCAGCATAATGCATGAGGTGAAAAAAAAACAGGATCTATTATCATGAAATAAAGAGTATTTTCAGCAGCTGCATTAATATTGATGAGACTCAGACTATAAACACTCATTAAACAAGTCATTCAGGATCAGCAGCAGATCATCTCTCTTTATTATAATATTTATAGTGACTCCAAACACTGAAACAATCATACACACGAATTAATAGAAAACAAACACAAGAAGAAAATGGAAAAAAAAAAATCGCCCATGAATTTAAATAAAAAACATTTATTTTGGTGTTTTAGCCATTGATGGGAAAAAACTCGATACATCTCACTGAAGATCACTTGATGACATCAAACTGTCGTCACACGTGCAGCACATCTAACACACAGTATCTTTTTCTCTTAATATACTAATTATCAAACAGTTACAATCATAGAAATTACATTAATTTAATAACCAATATACAGGAGGGAGAGAAAAGAAGGCTTACCCATTGTAGCTTCGCTCGTTTTCTGATGAACTACTTCTTCTTCTTCGATTTTATGGCTGGTGCCACCAACATTAAGGTGCATTATCGCCACCTACTGTATAGACCCCTTCACGGTATACGTCACAGGAAAATTCAAAGTTCGCAGTGTGCATGTCGGGGTCAGAAAGTTCATTCCATCCCATTGAATTGTGTGTTAACCAGAGAATTTCTCGTCAAGACAAAACTTAGGGCTGTGACGGTGGCAGATCTTTACCACCGCGGTAGTAATGGACCAACTACCACAGGTGGCGCAGTGTTTTGATATATATATATATAATTCTGAAACGCAAAAATAAATAAATGAGGCTCAATCATCTATTAACAAACATACGTGTTTATTTTAGCACTTATGTGGTGATTTGAAAAAAAGGGAAAATAATAAAAAATACATTAAGTTAGAGTAACACTGAACTTAAAACATGTGAATGTATCTTTTGAATGCACTTTATAGGGTCTTATCTGTGACGATTAATGTTCCCTGCTCAGCCTTGAATGATTCACTGATTGCTTGATTGGTTTTCCCTGGGGAGTGTTCACCTGTTTGGGGAGGGGGCGCGCTGCTCAGAAAATACAGAGACTCTGATGGTGAAGCAGCAGCTCCGTGTCCTGTGTTTTATTAACTATTCACATCTCCCCTCATCAGGTAGAAAGTCCTAGAAAATGTCAATAGAATGCCTTCTTAATGTGTAGACGTTATGAGAAATGCATATGTTATCCTTTAAAGGATCAATACATTGTTGTTTTTGGATATTCAAAAGTTTGTATCGAGTTCAGCATGTGCTAATCACACACTCCATGCTAATGATGGAGACAACGTGTTTTTGAAGTCAATGACTGCGATATAATGTATTTGAGCGAAATACAGATATAACATTTGTGATAAATGACAGAAAAAACGGTTTCAGTGACAAATGTGTGTCCTAAAAGTTGAATAGTTTAAGTTTCATATACTAAGAGTTTATCAGTTAAAATGTGTAAATCAAATTGATTGTAACAGTTCATTAAGTCATGTTAACATTATGTGAGTATATAAAATGCATCTATATAATGATTATTTGTCTAAATTCAACTGTTATGAGTTCTCTGAAACCTAAAAGAAACACTTTTCTAAATGGGTAAAAAGGGTGTATAAAGTGTTTGAATACCTGTACTGTTCATGTTTGAAAGAACATTTTAAAAGGAAAATACCATGAACATGTCAGTTAAAAATATATTTCATGTAGTTTAAACACTCTCATGTCACTCATGTTTCAGCTATGTTGAGCTGGAAAAAAACTTGATAAAATGTGTTGCAATGCTTTTAATGCTCAGAAAATACAGAGACTCTGATGGTGAAGCAGCAGCTCCGTGTCCTGTGTTTTATTAACTATTCACATCTCCCCTCATCAGGCGGTGAGGGCGCTACATTTTGGAGGCACCGCTGGGATGCAATGCAGTGAAGGTCGGCGTCCATAGATGATGGTCTACCTCCAGTGTCATTCATCTTAACTTGTGGCTTACGGGAACAGCAGAGTGGGAACGTCCATCGTCCACGTTGAGTTTGGAGGAAAAGCACGCACTATCTGAGGTTGACTGTTGATACCTGGAGCGTTGTCATCTTCTAAATCGGCTAAGACTGCTGTTCTGCACCACACTGCACACACCAAAAGCCCAAGTGAACCATGGATCAGTTAGATGACTTAAAACTGGAAGTGATAGGGACATTGTATTCATTGTCTAGAGAAAATCTTGTGAAATTGTGACTTTTTGAATATTGGAGAGAGCGAAAATGTTATCAACAACAGCCGCTCATTTGTTATTTCTGCCCTGGTGAGACATTTTGAGAGGGAGGGTTTAAAAGAACTGGAAGATGAGGGCATGTCAGAACTGTTGTGTGTGAGAGACAAAATATGTGAACTTCAGCAGCGTAGTGAATATAGCTCAGTGTAACAGACAGCACAGGTGGTCCAGCAGGTGAATGTAGACTCCATAGTACAGGCCACCGAACAGGAAAATATACAAAAATAAATTGATAAGTTGCAATTAGCCTTGCAAAAATTAATTGAACAAAAACAGAATACTGTTACAAGCACACAACAGAGTGTTAGTGCCACACCTCACACAAACACACTACCGAGCTATGACCCACAGCAAAACTCTCAGCAAAATATTAACCTGAATTGGCACTCCGCATCGACTCGACCAGTTATGCCGACATGGAATAGAGAGTTCAAGATATCTGGCCAGATAGGTGAACCTGGGCAAAAGGATAAACTCACCTTCTCTAGTCTAGCTCACCAAATCGAACATGGACTGAGCAGAGGTTTTTCTGAGCTTGAAGTCGTTGATGCTGTCATACGAGCAATTGCACCAGGCATGCAGCTACGTAGTTATTTGGAGGGGAAAACAAACCTTACCCTGCCCACTTTAAGACGAATACTCCGTGCCCATTTCCAAGAAAGAGGGGCGACTGAGCTGTATAAACAACTTACTTCAGAGGTGCAAAGTAGCAAGGAGACCCCACAAAGCTTTCTTGTCCGCTGTCTAGATTTAAGACAAAAGATTTTGTTCGCATCTCAAGAAGCCGAATCTAGCTTTAAGTATGACCCAAAGTTAGTACAGAGTATGTTTCTTCACACTGTCCTGACAGGCCTGCAGAACGACAGCATTAGAGGCGACTTGCGACCCTATTTGACACAAGCTGATGTAAGTGATGAACTGCTCTTCGACAAAGCCAATCAGGCATGTGCCCACGAAACAGAGCGTCAAAATAAAAAAAAAAAACTTGTCCAGTCATGTGCCCCTAAAGTTCATGCCGTTCAGTCCAGTGACACTGTTATCGAGAAAAAAGGAAAACCACCGTGTCAGAAAAATTCAGAAAAGACTGAACTTGACATTCTAACTGAGCTGAGAGAAATGCGTTTAGGCATGGCCCTGTTAAAAGACCTCAGTGCAGAAGTTTCTCAAATCCGAGAGTCAATTAAACAACCACAGGTCATGTCTACTCTGTGTCCTCCTCCAGTGACAGATGTCGCTAATACGTCTTCACCACAGGTTCAGTATCCACCTCCAGGTTACTGGCAACCGGACTACCAGCGGAGAGTGACAGTTCAGCAACCACTATGGTTCCCAGTGCAACGTTATCAGCTCCCTCCAAGTTGAGTAAGGAAATGCTTTGCATGTCAACAAAGTGGACTAGATGTCTGGACTCTGGGGACTCACTGCTACAAGTGCGGTGGTAGTGACCATTTCTCAGCTGGCTGTCGAGCACAGATACCCATGACACATCGGGAGGGCTCTTTAAACGAGGCTGGGTCACGACCGCGGGACAGGCAGTGACTGGTGCTGAAGAAGAGTCCCCTAAACGCTGTACATATTGTGGCATCATCCGTTCTGACCTACTGTTGAGAAACTGTGCAAATTGTAAGCAGATGTTATACTGCTCAAAAGCATGTCAAGCAGATCACTGGGCAGATCATAGGAGACAGTGTAGATTGTATTCAAAAATAAGTGTGAACCCTACCTCAGCTACCACAACACGGCAGTCAAACAAACCCGCTGCGCTGGTTGGAAAACAGTGTCTTGTGCAATGCTATCTTCAAGGGTTGCTTGTAGAAGCATTATGGGACACCGGCTCCCAAGTGTGTATTGTTGGTGAGGTGTGGAAAAATGAGAACTTGCCGAATGTACGATTAAGGGATGTTTCAGAAGCAATCGATGCACCCGAATAACTCCGCCTTGTAGCTGCAAATGGTCAGAATATACCATTCATTGGATGGATGGAAGTCACTTTTGGATCTGCACCTGATGAAAGAAAGGACAGGGAACTCATCATACCTATGTTAGTGATGAGAGGCGGACATCTGTGTCATCCCATCATCGGGTACAATGTGATTGAGCAGGTAGCCAACAGGAATGGATTAACTCAGCCACACTGCAGTGAGTCATTGGTGAGTGCCATCCACAACTTTGACGGAGGTAAGATAAGAGCATTCATCGAGAGAGTACAAGAAGAAACATCATGTGAGTACATCCTCAAAACCACAAAGGAAAAAGTCTATGTGCCTAAACACACCTCTGTTCAAGTTGAATGTAGAGTAAAGACATCGGCACCAAAGGAAGAAAGGGTGCTACTCTTTGAACCTGATGTGAATCCTACCTGGCCTGAGGGATTGGAGTTCTGTGAAACCCTTGTGAAGTTGCGACGACAGACCTCACCACATGTCATTGTCACCGTTCAAAACCCTACCGACCATGACATATTGTTGAATGGCAAGACGATTATTGGTACAGTGCATCCAGTACAGGCTGTGTACCCAGCCGCTGCTCTTGAAACACCCCGCTCTAAGTCTGTAAGCATCAGTCAAATCACAAATGGAATTACCCAGAACCCTGAGTCAACATGGGACCCACCATTAGACTTAAGCCATCTCAGTGAGTCAAGAAAACAAATGGTACAGCAGATGTTGAGAGAGGAAGCAGCTTCTTTTTCAAGATCCGATAACGACATTGGCTGTATAGAAGGATTGCAGTTGAACATCTCGCTGAAAGACACTACCCCCGTCACCCGTACTTACCAGTCAGTACCTCGCCCCCTGTACGAAGAGATGAAAGACTACCTACACGATCTCATTGCCCAGGGATGGGTTCAGAAGTCAAACTCACCGTATTCCTCACCTGTAGTTTGTGTCCGGAAAAAGGATGGTAGTTTACGGTTGTGTATCGACTACCGGGAATTGAATCAGAAGACAAATCCTGACAGACAACCCATTCCACGCGTTCAAGACATCATGGACAGTCTTGGAGGAAACACCTGGTTCTCGTTACTCGACCAAGGGAAAGCATATCACCAGGGTTTCATGGCCAAAGAGAGTAGACCCATGACGGCTTTCGTGACACCATGGGGACTCTACGAGTGGATCCGTATCCCTTTTTGTCTAATGAACGCTCCCGCAGCTTTCCAACGCTGCATGGAATAGTGCTTGGAAGATCTCAGAGACAACTGCTGTGTCCCCTACCTTGACGACACACTAGTGTTCAGTAAATCCTTCGAAGACCATGTCAAAGATGTGCAAAAAGTTCTACAGCATCTGAGGCATTATGGAATTAAACTCAAGCCTAGCAAATGTGAGGTGTTTAAACGGGAAGTACGTTATTTGGGAAGGATTGTGTCCACGGAGGGCAGTAAAATGGATCCTGCGGACACTGCAGCCGTAAGAGCCCTGAAAGAGAAAAGACCCAGCACGGTGGGACAGCTGAGAGCTGTACTCGGCCTGTTGAGTTATTATAGGCAGTATATTCAAGACTTCTCCAAGATTGCGGGACCTCTCTACGACTTGCTGAAAGGAGCAGCTGAGACTAAGGAAGAGGGACGTAAGGTAGCTGCAAGTAAATGGATAAAGAGCAAAAAAAGAGGAGTACCTTCTCAGAAGCCCATTCTATGGTTGGAACATCATCAGCAGAGGTTGGAGAAATGAATAGACTGCTTGGCAGACCCTCCAATCCTGGGATTTCCTGATTTTTCAAAGACGTTCATACTCCACACGGATGCCTCAAACCTGGGACTGGGTGCTGTTCTGTACCAAAGGCAAGAGGGGAAACTGAGAGTCATTGCATATGAATCGCGCACACTGACAGTGTCACACGGGCAGTCGTTGGCCTAATGGATAGAGCGTTGGACTTGAAACCCGAGGTAACCCAAGGTTGTGGGTTCGAATCCCGGCTCCGACAGGAAGTCCATGACTGCTCCCCGGGCGCTGCACAGTCGGCTGCCCACTGCTCCAAGTGTGTACACTTGGATGGGTTAAATGCAGAGAACACATTTCACTCCTCATTATACTCTGTATAATTGTGTATGTGACAAATAAAGCTCATCCGAGCTTAATTTGTATTTGACAGCCGCTGAACGAAATTACCATCTTCATTCAGGGAAATTGGAGTTTCTAGCATTGAAGTGGTCGGTCACAGAGAAGTTTCGCGATTACCTGTATTACGCACCCACCTTCACCGTATATAGCGACAATAACCCGCTAACCTATGTACTAACTAGTGCCAAACTCAACGCGACTGGATGCAGATGGGTGGCAGAGCTCGCGGACTTCCACTTCACAATTAAATACCGCCCTGGAAAAGACAACATTGATGCAGACAGTTTATCCCGTATGGACATTGGACATCGAAACAATGATGGAGCAGTGTACGGAGGAACTCACGTCTGATTGTGTTGAGGCAACCGTGCAGGCAATAGAAGCGCAAGATCTGACCATGTCATGGACAGCCATGACCTCACTCCATAACCCAACAGAGAATGCAGAGTCAAGTGAGGCCTACTCTACTGATGAGATACGACAGGCACAGAGAGAAGACCACTACATTGGACCAGTAGTACAATGTAAGTTGGCTGGTGAAAAACCCTCCAAACACCTACTGAAAACTTTAAGTACACAGAGTAAGAGCTTGCTGCTCCACTGGGACAAGCTTTCATTAGGAGAGGACAGAGTCCTTCGCAGGAAGACAGCTACCCGAACTCAGCTTGTGCTGCCAGAAAGATACAAACAACGTGTCTTGCAGGAGTTACATAGTAAAATGGGGCATCAAGGTGAGGAAAGGACCATGTCCTTAGTGGGAGACAGGTTCTTCTGGCCAAAAATGCAGGGGGAAATTGAATATTTTGTGATTTATTGTATTGTACCTGTTTGAAACAGAAGAAGCCAAGTAAAGAAACTAGAGCACCACTTATGAATATTGTCACCACCCACCCATTTGAGCTCGTTTCTATTGAATTTTTGCACCTCGACAAGAGCAAAGGAGGGTATGAATATATCCTGGTGATAGTTGATCACTTCACGAGGTTTGTACAAGCTTACGCCACCACATTGAAATCTGCCAAAACCGTTGCTAAACGAATCTTCAATGACTATGCACTGAAATTCGGATTTCCCAACAGGATTCATCATGACCAGGGAGCCGAGTTCGAAAATCAGTTGCTTTCTCAGTTAAAAAGGAATTGTGGAATGGTAGGATCACGAACAACACCATACCACCCGCATGGAAACGGGCAGGTGGAACGTTTCAATCGGACGTTGCTCCAGATGTTAAAGACCTTGACGGAAACACAGAAGTCTAACTGGAAGGAATCATTGAACAAACTTACCTTCGCCTACAACAGTACACGATGTGAGGTAACTGGATTTTCGCCATTCTATCTTGTGTTTGGGCGTTCACCAAGACTACCTGTAGACTTGCTTTTTGGATTGGCACCAGAGGGAGGGACTGGGGACCACAAGGAATATGTAAAGAGATGGAATCAAGGAATGCGGGAAGCATATGAGATTGCCAAAGATAACAGCAAAAAGGTGGCTGAAAGAAACAAAAGGAACCATGAAGGAAAAGTAAGGAGCTCTGTGTTGAACCCAGGAGATCGTGTTCTGGTGAGGAACCTCACACCTAGAGGAGGCACAGGGAAGCTGCGGAATCAATGGGAGGACGCGATACACACAGTTGTTCGCCGGGTGGGAGAAGAAGGCCCTGTCTATGAAGTGAAACCAGAATGAGGTAAAGGGAGATCAAGGGTTCTACACCGGAATCTCCTGCTACCATGTGATTACCTACCACTGGAATTGGAACTCCAACCACAGCCAAGGGTGAAGAGGAAAACAGGAGGGCCAACCTCCATGGAAAGGCATGATCCTAGCTCAGAGGAAGAAGATGAAGAACGTGGCTACTATTACTTACCTGTGGTCCAGCATCAGCAACCTGTGGGAGAAAACGTTGAAATGGAAAATGAAAATCTACCTGTAGTCCAGCATCAGCAACCTGTGGGAGGAAACAGTGAATTGGAAAATGTAAACTTACCTGCCGTCCAGCATCAGCAACCTGTGGAAAGAAATGAAGGACTAGAGGCAACACATTTACCACTTGTCCAGCCTTACGAAATGGAGAAGGAAAGAAATGAGCAAGAAGGTGTGAGGGTGGAGGAACAACCTGCAGCTGATGTTGTAGCAGATGGACATGTGCCCCCGAGTGAAGTTAATGATGAAGGAGAACAGTGGTGCAGATGGCCTAGGAGAGAGAGGAGACCACCAAAGATGTTTACCTATGACTACCTTGGTACTCCGGCATGCTATGGGGTAGAGCATTTAAACCCAGGAACGTTTCAGCCTATTCAATATGGGATACAGAACTTGACCCAATGGGCTCCCTCAGTACCGCCATATTAGCCAGTATATTTATACACATATAAAGACTTATATGCATACTGAAGAGAATGAATGTCCATAAGGAAGACAAGAGACTATGCACTTTCCAAAATAGACCTTTTGACGAACTGTAGATGCAGTAAAACACAGTACATACACTTAGAACATATGGATAACACAACATCAACTGTGAAGAAAAATGGTGTAATGTCGGGACAACATTTGTTTTTGAAGGGGAGAGTGTGGTGATTTGAAAAAAAAGGGAAAATAATAATAAATAAATAAACTTAGAGTAACACTGAACTTAAAACAAGTGAATGTATCTTTTGGATGCACTTTATAGGGCAACCGTTAACTCCTCGTCTGCTGCACGCGCTCTCTTAGGAATAGGAATCGCGTCGTATGTTGCCACATTTCTTGTTAACATCTTCCATTTACCGCTGTCTTATTCGTATTTGGCCAATTTGGAGAAATCCTCACCAATACACACCTGATCATCCAGGCGTTTGCGATCACGTGAACTTGAAGACACTTGTACAAACGCGGATGGGTGACATGAATGGAGATGATTCCAGATCAGCGATTTAGTATTTGGTTTCCCAACAATGTCCATCGCTCATCACGAAATAAATATGCTGAATGCAGAATAAACATTCTATCATTCCTACCGCCAGTTTTCTGTACGTTAAGTTATGCAAGTTAATAGTGTTGTAAATGTCATGGACCTGTGTCATGCTACAGACGTAGTCAGCTGCTAGTAGTTAGCCGCAGGCTAGCGACAACATTGTGCCAACAACGGTAGAGTTAAGCCATGATAAGTAAACAAATGTTTTCTGTAAACTGTAGACTGATTGAATAGTTAGGTGAAGTTTGATATCTGGCATAAATTGTGACCTGTGGCATGCTACAGACTTAGCAGATAGCAGACTAGCTTTACATTAGCGCTTTCACTATGACAACAGTAGATCGTGTTGTAATCAATGTGTGCAATTCTTTTTTGTAGGAGAGGCATCACTTGACTCCAGGGGCCCGTTTCAGAAAGGAGGTTAAGTGAAAACTCTGAGTATGTTAACCCTGAAATGAGGGAAACTCTGGGTTTTCCGTTTCAAAAAGGGAGGTTTGTCAAACCCGAGAAAGCAGGGTAAGTCAAGCCCGTTTCTGAAAGAGAGGTAACTTATACTCAGAGTCAATTACCGTGGTAACTTACTCTGTGAACCTAACCTGGTCGGGAGCAGGTTTTCTTCGGTAAACCCAGAGTTTCTTTCGGTCTCCTCTCCCTTTTTATAGATTTAACGAGGTTTAAATGCCTAATTCAAACTGCAAAATTGATTTTCTTACTGAGTATTTTTTGTCTTATTTCAAGTACAAATATCTAAAAATGTAAAATTACATATGAAAAAATTGTCAATATTTAGTCTTGTTTCCTGGGGAATTTTCCTTTTTAAGTGCATTTTACATAAAACAAGTAAAATTGTCCGCCATTGGGTAAGAAAAATTATCTTAATGCAAACGGAAACAAGAATATGTTTAATGTCTTCCCCATTGGAAGATAATTAGCAAAATAGGAAAAATGCACTTTAAAACATCGGAGATGCAGAGCACATTATAAGTCCTGTATGCAGATTTGAAGGAAAGTGTGCATCGCTCTCATACTCATTCGGATCATTTGTCGTGGGCACAAATCCGGCAAAGAGGAGTTTCACAGGACTGTAGGTCAGTGGTGAAAAAAATCGGTTTAAATTAGGCTAATCTGATAAATGATGTTCACTTGATAACATCTTTCTGTGACATCTGGAAGTAACGCTGAATTAGCCACCTCGTAAAATATATACGGATTGCCGTGAGATCGGGCTGGAAGTAATGTGGTTGGATGCATTGATGACAAGCATATCTCCACCAACATCGCACCTTCTGAAAATGAAACTAATTAGGCTACTGTATGGAATGGAAGGATGCCAGATGGAGGGGTAGTACAAGCCGTAACCACCTCCACTGCTGTTAAATAAACTAATTATTCACTTTTTTATCATCTTTATTTCCTAATACAAAAGCAAAAGTTATTCTTTTTACATTTGGATTTGAGAATTCTTTCAACACTTGACCACCTCCTCTTCATCTGTCAGTGGTGCTGGTTCTCCCTCTGCCTTCTTGCTGTCGTCAAGTCAGTAGTTAATTGTATTACTCTAATTAAGAAATGCAACAGGTTGGATTAGAGAATATTTAACTATGTGAAAAGAGTGACTGTGGAAAAAGCTGCAGAATAAAGCGCATTGAAATAGACATTGAATGATATTTAATGTCAAATGTTTGTAAAGTCATTAAGCCCACACATATGAACCTTTCATGCTTAAAGCTTTACCTTGATTTAATTGTGTTTTTATACTTCATTTTAGCAGCTGCACGTTCTTGTTTCATTTTTCCGTATTTTTGCTTTTTTATGGCCGTGGGATACCATTAAAATGAATATGTTCAATAATTTACAGTTTTCACCTCTGATGTTATAACAGTAATTAAGTTATTGACAGTAATTAAGTTATTGACAGTTATTAAGAATTAATAATTAAGATGGCGCCAGTGTGTGTGGCCTGCCGTCTGGCTCTGCAAGCTTTGTGTGTTTTTGTGCTGTTTGTGTCACTTGCTGTTCAAAATGTTGAGTCTCTATTGGTGTACGATCGCCAAACATTACTGAATTTTCGACATTCTGCCAAAGATTTAGTAAAATTTGATTATGCTGGACAAAAGACTTTGCCCCCGCTTCTATCGGGCATTCCAGCTTATCTCTGCCGCCTCCCTGTTATACATCCCCGGCGTAAGCGCCACCGTCGCCGAGGAAAACGCGGTGGTTGGCTGGTGAGGGTGAAGACTGGCTTAGCACTCTCTTCCATGGGTTCCTGGACTGAATACCGAGCGGTGCCTCGCCTCTCTATTTCTCGGCGATTGCTGGACCCTATCGACGCCTGGCTGGTACCTGTCGTCGGCTCGGATGAGGTGTCTCTGTCCCGCGCCCCCTGCTCTCCTCGCTAGGGGTCGACCGATTATCGGCCTGGCCGATTATCGGCGCCGATATTAAGCATTTTACCGATTATCGATATCGGCCATTTTAAAAACAGATTTGCCGATAATTTTTTTTTTAATTTTTTTTTTTTATTATTATTTTTTTTTTAATGCAAACAAACATACTATTTACAGGTGACATTATTTATTGGTGAATAAATAATACAGGTGAAACTATTTAATGTTTAAATGCACTATTTGGCTCGATGCAGCCTGTCTGAGCTCAACACTCTGTGAGAGTGAGGCGATCTCTCAATCTCTGAGAGCAATCTCCGCCCACCGCTCATCTGATATGTAGAGAGTCACGAGTCCGACCAATCAACGCGGAAAACTGAAGGCAGTCTCACACCGAAAGCACATGCTAACTGGAGCTGCCTCGGTGATCACGCATCAGTTGTCTCTCAAAGGTAAAGCAGCAGCAGACGTTGCTGAAGTTGCAAAACACCTCAATATAACCCATGATGTCCGCGATGCGGAAAATGCGGGCGGAATCGCGGAATGCAGTCATATAATGGACTTTACCGTATAACGCGGAATGTCACGGAATGTGTCGAAGTTTGGATGAATTAATCAAAAGTAGGTCAGTACACTTAAATCGACTCGTGCTATGGACTAGTATCTATTAATATTAAGCCGCAAAAACACTTTAAATATGAATCCTGCATGTTCTGCATCTCTGTTAATGAATGACACAGACGTGCGGTTTCATTTACTGCACACACACATACTGAAGCGCGTGATGCTCGCGGTGACTTCAGCGTCTGCCGTCTCACTAAATGAGGACATAAATACATGAACAACATCCCCAGAACTGCTCGCAGAGTCACTTCATGAGCATTTGACGGTTTCATTTGAGTAAAACGATCGTCATATCATATATACATAGGCTACAGAAACTTAAAAGGTCCTCATGGCAACCTGTCAAAATATAAGTTCGGTTTAGCCGAATATATTACTGTATACGTAATACAACTACAACAATTATTACAACTTTTGTTGAGAATAATCACACAATACGCTAAATACGTTTACTTTAAGTTTTACAAAATGTTTACAGAATGCTTCTGGGTGATCTCTGTACTTATGTTATTATTAATATTTTTAATATTACTGTTTATTTAATGTTGTTGTTATTAACAGTTTTCAGAATTAAAGACATGTTTAAAAGAATTTAAAGAACGTTTTTTTTTTTTTTTTTGAACGTTATTATTAATTTTGGCATTCATTTTCATTTTTACACCAGACACGTATATCGGTTCAAAATATCGGTTATCGGTCTACTTGATCTGTAATAATCGGTATCGGTATCGGCCCTGAAAAACACATATCGGTCGACCCCTACTCCTCGCCCTCGTTGGCGTGGGGTAAATCCACAAGACCTGCGGCCTCTGTGTCGGGTTCCTTTGAAAGTCAGCACCGCGGAACTGCCGGCAATTCCTATTAGGATTGGGCTGGTGAATGCTAGATCGCTGGCGAATAAAACCTTTATCCTAAGGAATTTCTTTACGTCTAGGGATCTTGACTTTCTCTGTGTGACTGAGACGTGGTTGAGAGTTGGTGAGTCCAGTGTTTTCTCTGAACTTTTACCGAATGATTGCTGCTATTTAAATTCTCCGCGCACGTCGGGACGAGGAGGAGGAATAGCAATCATTTATAAGAACACCTACAAATGTAAACAACTATCGCTACCATCCTCGTTTAGCAGCTTTGAATTGAGTTTATTTGAGTTGGGTCGTTCTCTCAAAATGCTGGGTGCAGTAGTTTATCGGCCTCCCAGATACAATAAGGACTTTATAAATGAGTTTTCTGCTTTTTTGGCAGACATTATGCCTAAATATGACCATGTTCTTATTGTTGGGGATTTTAATGTTCACGTGTGTTGCCCTGACAACCCAATGGTAAATGACTTTTTATGTCTTATTGATTCTTTTAATCTGGTGCAGTCTGTGTCTGGCCCCACACAGGAACGCGGACACACACTCGATCTTGTTCTATCTTTTGGTTTGCCTGTTCGTAACCTTGAGATCTGTGACGCAGTGTTTTCTGACCATATGCCTGTATTATTTGATATTGCTCTTGCCTGTAATACAGTTGAAACCCGCGCTGCTATTCGCCCCTGTCGCATCATTAACCCTTCCACTGCTGTTAAGTTTACATCTGTTTTTAGTCAGAACTGTGCTATACCACAGTCTATATGTAATGATTCAGAGGCGCTTAGCTCATGGTTGCACTCTACCTGTCAAACTGTTATGGATACTGTGGCTCCTTTAAAAATCAGGCAGCCAAAAACTAAATTTGAGCCATGGCTGAATGACACGGTTCGTGCTGTCAGACGTGAGTGCCGTAGGGCTGAGCGCAAATGGAAAAAGGACAAATTGCGTGTGTCCTTTCAAATACTAAGGGACTGCTGGCATCATTTTCAAAAAACTGTGAAAGAGGCAAAAATAAATTATATTTCTGAAATTATTATGTCAAATTGTAACAAGCCTTGTGTTTTATTTAAGACTATCGATGCAGTTCTCCATGCTCCGCAAACGGTTTATGTTGACGCTTCCTCTGCTGTTTGTGAAAATTTTCTTCACTTTTTTATTGATAAGGTTATTTCCACCAGGGCTGTTATCTCACCTCCTTCGAATGATCCCTCAGTCTCCGTCCTTTGCTCGGCCGTCTTTGACAAGTTTGAACTTGTGACTTTGTCAGTATTACATGATATTGTTGGTCATTTAAAGCCCTCAGGTTCTCCATATGATGCTGTCCCTCCCCGATTTGTCAAGGAGGTTTTTCCCACTGTAGGGCCATCTGTTCTTGCAGTTGTAAATAGCAGTTTGTCATCAGGTGTGGTCCCTGAAAATTTTAAACACGCAGTAGTCCAACCTCTGATTAAAAAACCTGGTCTGGATCCTACAGAACTTGCTAATTTTAGACCTATCTCCAAGCTGCCTTTTCTTTCAAAAGTCCTTGAAAAGATAGTTTATAGTCAATTGATGGCCTATCTGAAAGATCATAATATTCTTGAAGTGTTTCAGTCCGGTTTTAAAATGCTACATAGCACAGAATCTGCACTTCTAAAAGTTTTTAATGATATCTTTTTAGCTACTGACACTGGTGATTGTGTTATTCTGGTGCTTCTTGACTTAACTGCTGCATTTGATACTGTGGACCATGAAATCTTAATATCTCGTCTGGAGCAGTGGGTGGGCATAAAGGGCATAGCACTCCAATGGTTCAGGTCTTATTTAAAAGATAGGACTTTCTGTGTTAGCTGTGGTGATGCTGTGTCCTCTTCGGCTCCTCTCTCTTGTGGGGTACCGCAGGGCTCAGTTTTAGGTCCTCTTCTTTTTTCTCTTTATTTGCTCCCCCTTGGATCAATAATCAGGAAGCATGGCTTGTCATTCCATTGTTATGCTGATGATAGCCAGATTTATGTCCCACTTAGAAAGAATGACACAGTCAGACAGCTACTTGATTGTCTTGATGATATAAAGGCATGGATGTCTCTTAACTTTTTAAGTTTCAATGAAAATAAAACAGAAGTGATGGTGTTTGGTGGGACCACTGGGACCCCCCTGGTTGATTTGGGTGCCTTGTCTCAGTACATCAAGCCAACCATCACTAACTTAGGGGTGAAAATTGACTCTAATCTCAAGCTCGACAGTCAGATCAGGGCAGTTGTAAAATCAAGTTTTTTCCAATTGAGGCAGCTGGCCAAAATAAAGCCTTATCTCTCAAGCCAACATTTTGAGACCGTGATCCATGCCTTTGTAACCACTCGGCTCGATTACTGTAATGCACTGTACGTGGGCGTTAGTGGGTCTTCGATTGCTCGTTTGCAGATGGTGCAAAATGCTGCAGCACGTCTTTTAACTGGAACACGTAAATATGAGCACATCTCCCCTATTTTGGCATCACTTCACTGGCTGCCAGTACATTTTAGGATTAAATTTAAAATTCTTTTATTTGTTTTTAAATCCCTAAATGGGCTTGCCCCACCTTACATTTCTGAGCTGCTACACCCTTACATGCCCACCCATTCTCTCAGGTCAGCTGATCAGCTGCTCCTGAATGTGCCAAAGACAAAGCGTAAGCTCAGAGGGGATCGTGCGTTTGCTGTGGCAGCTCCTAAATTATGGAATGATTTGCCTCTGCCCATTAGGCAGGTCTCTTCATTGTCTTTATTTAAATCAACTCTTAAAACATATCTTTTTTCTCTGGCCTTTGACATCTGATGCTGACATTCAACATTGACAGTTTTATTGTTTTTTAATGTGTTTTATTTCTATTTTATGTCTTGTATGAGTGTTATTCCTCTGTACAGCACTTTGGTCCACTTCTGTGTTTTTTAAGTGCTTTATAAATAAAGTTTGATTGATTGATTGATTGAATTAAAGTTACGCATTGACGGAATACGCACACTGACGTCTTTTTGGCGGGAGCTGTTGCCATGGTGAATCGTAATTTCGGTGCTCCGCTGATCATGACTTTTCATAGTCATGGTGCACGCGCTTAACTCAGAGTCAACCTACTTAGAGTTGAGTAAACTAACACAATTCAGCTGTTCTGTAACCGAAAACTCAGAGTTCCCCATCTCAGAGTAACTCAACTCTGAGTTCAAGTTTAAACTCAGAGTTGGTTGAACCTCCTTATTGAAACGGGCCCCAGTAGTCCTGACTTTGTGCCCTCCTTGTTTGTGTACACAAAACAAAGCCAGACACCTAAGACAAAAATGGAAAGGTACAAATAATAATAAAAAAGTATCTTATCTATCTATAAGGCTTGTCTGTTTCTCCTTGACATACTATGCCGGTTTATTAGCCGCGCCATTTTTCTGACCCCAAGCTGCGCTCACATAATCCTGTTGGATGTTTCTGATGAACTACAGTGCGAGCGCAGGGACAAAATACCAAACGTCTACAATATTTACACCACCAGGGGACACACAAACACCATTTAATATCATTTACAGTCTAATTTCATGGGATTCAACACTGAATTATTATAATCTTTATTTTATTTTTGATTCGGTTACATCAACAGACTAAAGCAAACGACACAATCAGTTAGAGACATTTGCAACTATCACAACATCATTTATTAATTAATCTGTGATGAACCATGTTTCATACAAAACACAGAACTAGAACATATACAACTAATTAAGGTAAACTCAATTCATTGTTCTTTCACTTTTTAAATTATTACATTGTTTTTATTTGGTGTCTTTTAATTGTATGTGTTTTATATATGTCTGTGCCTAATTAATGAGAGAAAGGATAACTAATAGATAATTATAATTTTTATTTCAGCCTACAAGTATAAACATCAGTTTGAAGTAAAATCTGCAGAGACAGAGTTTATTGAAGGACAGAGAGAACATGAGAGAACCAGAACCCTGCAGAATGAAACACACTGAAGAACAAACAGGTTGGTGTTTATTCTTGATCCTTTACATGTACATTTATTCATTTAGCACAGTGTTTAGCAGATGCTTTTATCCAAAGCTACTTACAATTGAGGAACACAATAAGCGATAGGTTATAAAGAGGCAAACAGACACAAGAAGAAATGTCTAGGCATTGTTCAGAGCAAATTCTAGCCAGACAGTGAGAGGTTAAGGAAAAGAGCAATGTTTTTTTTAAGATTAAGTCAAGTGATGACTGAAGAGATTAATTTGCAGGTGCCTCTTTCGTAGGGCTGTAGTACTCGAGTCCGGACTCGAGACGTTTTTCTATCGTCTCGGACTTGTCTTGGACTCGTTGGTATTTGGACTCGGACTTGTCTCGGACTTGGTCATTGGACTCGCCAAATGTTCAAGTTGGTCTCGACCGAGTCCAGCAATATATGCTTTTTTTCTCTTTCAAAACAAAGACTCGCTTGTTCCGCAAATGGGTAATGTAATTGCCATTGGTTTAACTCCATCTAGAAAGGGCATTGTCATTGATCCATCTAGAACGGGCATTGTCATTGGTCCCCTGTTAAATGCACAGCTGCGTCATATGAGTGTGCACGCTGCCTGGAGGCATACATTATCTTTATTTTGGTCACAGACACGTTGTCGGCAAGTTGCATAATACAGTTTGGTTGTACAAAGTTCGTTGGAGTTTTCCCTCTCACTTTCCTTCGCTTTTAAATACCTTATTAATACCCGTGCGCATTTTGCTTTCACTTTCATTTCAGGTCAATTGCTTATTAACGACACTTACACTTATAACTTACAACGACACATTTTCTGCAATAAACATGGGACTTTAATTAACAAAACGAATAAAAATACACCATTACCATGCTATAAGCCTAATATAAAATTACAAACTTGCAAAATGATTAAAATGTAAAAAAAAAAAAACTGACAATCATCAAACCCCGTGGCACCAAATGAATAAGAAAAAGAACGAATAAGAGCAAAACGAATAAAGCCCGGAGGCACGGAATACACCTGGATGTAAAATAAAATAAATTACACAAAAATGTAAATAAAGTAAAAAATAAACAAACACTGTGGCAATGGCTGGGAGATTTATCAAATTTTATCGATTAATTCGAATTTAATGTTTTGCCACAATTAGATTTTTTATAAATCGAGGAATCGTGATTTTGAATAGAAATATTACCAAACGCTAGAATTAGACACTTTGATAAAGAACAATCCAACCGCATGTCGATGCACATGATTAATCGCTCACGTGTGATGCTCTCTAGGTGCCCTTCACACAGAGTGTGTTTTTGTGTTGTGTTGCGGGCAGTGGAATAGGAAAAATACAAGAAGATGTGAGTTAAACATCTTTTAATAACTTGAGTGCCGCGTTTTTAGAAAGCCGTTTCATGCAAGAGACACGAGCGCAACCGTCAAACTCGTCCATGTTTACATAGAAAAGACTATGGAAAAGCAGCGTAATTGAATACAAAACCTGTGAAGAAACTTACTGTACATGTACTGTATATCTGATATTTCAGGTTTACATCAGGGTGACAGGCTGAAAACTGCTGTTCATTGTTTTACAGAGCCTTTATAGTTAATAATAGCACTCTAGGTGTTATACCTTCAGTCATTTTGAATTTGAATTACTTGAGTTTTTTGAGCATTTGTCTTGTATTTTTTCAGAACATATAGCCTAATATGCATAATATAAGTTTGTACAAGATGTAGTTGTAGTTCATCTTTTCTGCAAAGATATTTAGTGATTTGTTTAACATTTACATCATGAAGACAACGTCATGTGTGGTGCACTTAGAATATACTTTTCTTTAACTAGAGGCTTAATAAAGAGAAAGTTTCTTGAATCATGTTGTAGTTACATTTTCAAGTTGACTAGATAAAATCTTACAAAATCGAGAATTGGTCAAATATAAGTGAAATTGCTAAACCTAAAATATCCTCCTGAGATGCCACTCCCCCCCCCCCCCCCCCCTAAAAAAAAAGTTTTCATGTCATTACATTGTTTAGATCATAAGAAAAATGTTTTTTATTCATATTTGATTATATGTCCTCTGTAGAGGACACAAGGACTAAAATTAAATGGCATGAATAGACATAAGAACGGCAAAATCAATGGGAGTTCTTTTTAAATCACCAAATACATTTTTAGGTTTCAGGATTTTTTTTATACTAAACTTTGTTTAAGGATGATTCTCAAATATGTTTTAAAATGTATAACTAAATGATTTGATATACCATTTTGTTTTATGCAATATGTGTGTAAAAAATTCCATAAACTGGTTTCCCATTTCCACACAGACAAGAAGAGTGAGGAGACACAGACAAGAAGAGTGAGGTGACACTGACGGGAAGAGTGAGGTGACACAGACGAGAAGAGTGAGGTGACACAGACGAGAAGAGTGAGGTGACACAGACGAGAAGAGTGAGGTTAATCTTAGTCTGGGAGAAAACTCACCGAGATCTACCAAGTGAAAAGTAAATAAATGATAAAATACACATTAAATAAATAATTTAAAAGGCTTGTGATGTATCTTTATGTTGCATTAATTTAATGATAAATAAAATAGTATTTTATTATTATTCACTATTCACGTCGCTGTATTCAACTATATACTGAGCTGTATTCAAGCAGAAATATGAACGAGAGCGCACATACACGGTTCGTTTGCACATCATTTATAACGGACATAACGAGCGCCTGCTGCACGATCATGTCACTGTAATTAGCTTTACCTTAATTACAAAACTTGCCCATCCAAACTTGTGTACACTAGTGTGACACTGGCTTCTTTTATCCAGCAAGAGCAGTAGTTTGCGTATAATATACTCATACAGTGGTTTTGAGCCGCCGTTCAGTCTGTATTCACAGCGCCATGAGAACCGTATTTCTCCTCCTAAACACAGAATACGTAGAGAGGTGAATACGATCTATTACCCCTGATCTAAGTGATAATGTTTAAAAAAAAAAAAAAACATTCGTTTCTCATTTCTTTGGTTCCACAGTATTTGCTGTTTTTTATTTTAAACACTGCTTGACGCCGAATTTGCTGCTGATATTAAAGTAAACGTAAAACGCGCACGGCGCTTACAGGCTTATTTAAAACCTAAGGAAAAGACGAAAAACTCAAAGAAAATATCACCTCAGGTTTATAAGCGGTTTAATAGGCTAAAGCGTGAATAATAATAATTCACTGGATAATGTTAATTCACTGAATAATATTCTCTGTAATATTTAAATAAGCTATAACAAACAAAATATTTTATTGCATTTCTCAACTGGCATGTTTTATCAGAATTATTCAAATGTTTTTGTCATTCTAGATTATGAAATAACTGTTGACAGCGCGGTTTATGTATGCATTTACACTATTCTGGAGTATGACAAAGGACTGTATTAGGTAAAGTTTGATATCTAGCCGTCCTCAAAGGGTGTCAGTCAAAACACAGGGTCTGATCAGTTCGTTCAAATAGTTTAATTTCTCTTTAGCGTAGGAGTCATTTGCAACCAAGATGCACACAACACAGCTGTACAAGGGCATTAAAGGTAATCAATTAGGTATTCGTGAGAATGTGTGTGTGGTCTACAATGGAAAAAGAATAAAAGGTTGATTAAGTTACATGTTTCCAATATTATTCCAAGACATTCACATAAAATACTTAGTT
Source organism: Schizopygopsis pylzovi (assembly GCA_027422435.1). Lineage (NCBI taxonomy): Eukaryota > Metazoa > Chordata > Actinopteri > Cypriniformes > Cyprinidae > Schizopygopsis > Schizopygopsis pylzovi. The sequence continues at coordinate 48,564 of JAPDDL010000693.1, read as the reverse complement.
TCTTATTAAATTCCCAGATGAAATGTCATCAAAGATCCAAACAACAATGAAACTATTTAACAACACTACCACCTAGTGGTTAGTAATGACAACCGCTTTATACTCAAATGCTTATGAGGTAATTTACATAAACTGGATGTGAGCATGAACATTGTATACATAAACTTCAGATAAACAGCGATTCGGTTACAAATATGGCAGTAGCATACAGTGGAATATGGAATCTGACATTTGTTTACATTACTACACCATAGTTCGTAAGAACTCGAGTCATTTTGATAATGACGGCAATGCATATTAAAATGTGCATAACAGCGCGATACACGGTTAACACGGGTAAATGCCTAAATCACTTGACAACATACGAACACAAACACATTCATAACGAAGTGTTTAACTAGCAATTATTACTAACTTACTAATCAAGTAACTTACTTTTGTTCATTGACGCACACTTCAACACACGCACAGTCTTTGCACTTTTCTGCTGAGTCTCTCTTGTGCTTTCTGCGCATGCGGACAGGTCAAAGATAGTGCACGAGTACTACAGACCCAGCCTTTCTAACACTGCCGCCCCCAAATTTGGGTCTAAATTTGCTCTATTGAAAGGCTGATATTATACAATCTCAGTCACTGGCAGGAATGCCATCTGTCTCATCATGGATCTCTGGCAGTACAACTAGGCGAGCTATGGGCCTTGTGTAGACTCTGTTCTTGATCTGTATCTCGGCTGTTCATACACGATTGTCAGCCCCAGGGAAGACCTTTACTACTCTACCAATCTGCCAGAATGAGCGAGGCATCTGGGGGTCAACCAGCATGACGACTGTACCGGGTTTGATATCTGCTGAAGGGTTATGCCATTTTCCTCTGATTTGTAATCCTGGTAAGTAGTGGTTTATGAAGGCCGTCCAGAATCTGTCAGTCAATACTTGTGAATGCCTCCTAGGGCTGGGTGATATGGCTGAAAACTGTATCACGATATCAGTGTTTCATATCGGTCGATATCGATAATTATTGATATTTTTTATGACCCATTTAAAATAAGAACCAGGAGAAAAATATATTACATTTAAACATTTTTATTTTAAACTTAACCTTCCTCCGATCATAATCCCATCAGTTATTAAGACAGAAATGTCAACAACCATGGAAAACTCAAATAATTAAATTATAAACATAAGTCTAAAGTCACAATGAACACTTAATGATCTAAGCGGAGCGGAAGCATGTCTTTGGCTATATGATATGCCACTGCCTCCGTTATATCTTTGTACCGTTTAGATTCTTTGTCATAAGGCACTGATGCAGTACCTCTCCATGGCGGTCTGCTGCTTGTGTGGTGTTGCAGCTACAGATGTTGTTGGTTGAATAGGGCTGTGCTCCAAAAGGTGAGCGCGGCTAAGGTGGTACATCAAGTTCGTGGTATTACCAGTCTTGGCAGGGACGACGGTCTTGCATAATTTGCAGACGACATTGATCTGACTACGTTCAGACTTATAATATCCAAAAAACTGCCATACTGGCGAGCTGACTTTTCCTCTTTTATTTACAATTTCCTCACTCGCTGCGGCACTCATTTTCTGCTTATGAAAAGGAATCCAGCAGACCAGCACGAGACAACGATATGGCGCAACCAAACCTGATACTGTTACATGATTGGCTGTTAGCGTGTCACTCCCTACGTTGCTAGGTTACCAGAGGGCGAGTGCCTTTGTTAATGCAACCAAACTTGCTTCGCAACCTCTGTTTTCTTCCGACGAAGAATAAAAAATATCGAACGTTTTATCGAACACATTTTTTATTGATATCGATCACGTGTCTATCGCGATACATATCATTATCGTTTTATCGCCCAGCCCTAATGCCTCCATCTCCTCCTTCCTAGGAGTTCAGACACGGGATAGATAACTTGGGGCAGGGAGCCATCTGGCCGCCCCATCAGAAGGCAATTTGGGGTGATCGGATCTAAATCAGCGATGTCTGCTGTTACGTACCTAAGTGGTTTGGAGTTTAATATGGCCTCAATTTCTATGAGGACAGTTTGAAGAACTTCTCCAGTCACTGTCTCTGATCCCAGAGTCGTGTAAAGTGCAGCCTTAACTGAACGAATCTCTCGTTCCCACACCCCTCCAAAGTGTGGAGCAAAGGGAGGATTGAAATGAAAGCTAATCTGTTGCTTAGCCAGCTGCTGCTGTAAATCTTGACTGAGCTGATGAAAGGCCTCTTTAAGTTCTGTTTCACCACCTCGGAAGTTGGTGCCTTGGTCCGAATATAACTCTGCGGGTTTCCCACGTCGAGCTATGAACCGTCGCAGTGCCATGAGAAAGGCATCACTATCCATCGATGTCAGGATCTCGAGGTGCACGGCCCGAGTGGTCATGCATTTGAATAAAAGGCCCCATCTCTTCTCCATCCGACGTCCCACTTTGACCAAGAAGGGTCCAAAACAATCCATTCCAGTTGAATGGAACGCTGGTTTGAATAACCGAAGTCTAGGTGGAGGAAGATCGACCATTTTCTGTGAAGCGGGCTTTGACCTCCACTTACAGCATTCAAGACATGTTCGCTGATGTTTCTTTACAGCTTCTCTGCCTTTCAAGATCCACACCCTTCGGCGTAGCTCCGCAAACACTCGTTCCGGTCCTGGATGGCAAATGCGAGAATCATAATCTTTGATGAGTAAACGGGTGTTGGGGTGATTGGGATCCAATACAATAGGGTGTACTGTGCTTGGATCGAGGCCTTCTATGCGTCTTAATCGTCCTCCGACTCGAATTAGATTGCTGGCTTGGTCGAACTCTGGAGAGAGACAAAGGAGTCGGCTGCTGGAATGAACAGGCTTACTACTCTTTAACAGCTGATAGGCCCAAATGGACAGTTTCCCTGAGGACTTTCTCAGTGCAATCAGCTCTGCCTCTTGGTACGCACTGGCTGGAGGAGAACCACTCTTTGCTGCCACCCCATGCAGCTCCCATGCCACCGACTCAACCAAGTCCTTCCAGATGCTAAATGCAGTGTGCAGAGCTGAGTTAATCTTGCCACAGAAGATAGCTCGTTTTAACTCCTCTTTATCATCAGATTCCAGGCTGTGCATGACTGGGGGTGATGGCCAACTACTCTGAGGTTGGAGGAGGAATTACGGTCCTTGGGTCCATCGATTCTGCTCAGTAAGGTCCTTCAGATTCTTGCCACGGGTGAGATCATCTGCAGGATTCCTTGCAGAGTCGATGTAACGCCATGCCTTAAGGTTTGTTAATTCTTGGATCTCCGCTACCCTGTTACCCACAAATACCTTGAAGCGGCAGGATTCTGAATGCAACCAGTGAAGGACAGTTGTTGAATCGGTCCAGAAAGTGACTTCTTGGACCTTCAAGGTAAGCTCATTTCCAATAAGTTTGGCCAACTGCGCTCCTACAAGAGCAGCACACAACTCAAGTCTAGGTATGGAGCACTGCTTACGTGGGGCAACACGGGACCGGGCCAGGAGAAAGGAAAGGTTTACTCTCCCACTAGGATCTTCGGAGTGAAGGTAAGCAACTGCCCCATATGCCTTTTCTGAAGCATCAGTGAAGATGTGGATTTCTTGAGTGACCTCAGGGTGGTCCATGCTGGATGGGGTGTAGCATCTAGGTAGGATTACACGTGGTAAATACTGAAGCTCAGCTTCCCATAATTTCCATGCTCGTTGAAGGTCCTCAGGAAGTTGTGGGTCATCCCAATTTCTGCTCTTTGCCCAGAGCTGCTGGACAATCATCTTTGCACGAGTGGTAAATGGAAGAATGACACCAAGGGGATCATACTGACTTGCTAACACACGATATATGTTCCGCATTGTCAGATCTCCATAATTAACAGGTCTGTGCTTGAATCCTATGTTGTCTGACTCACAGTGCCAGCTCAATCCCAATGTGGATTCAGGTGGATCGACTTTATCGTGTGAAAGCCATAGTTCTAGCTTAGAAGATCTTGCATGTCGTGGCAAGTGACTGACGACGTCTTGCACGTTGCTGGCCCATTGACGGATGTCAAACCCTCCAGTTGCTAGCAGCTTTCGAAGTTTGTCCAATAACTGCCGTGCCTCTCGAGCGGATGATAAGCTCTGAAGGCAGTTATCCACATAAAAGCATCTCTCCACGGAATGTCTCACATCTTCATCTGGTGTGCTGTGCGATGAGACATGTCTTTGAAGGGCGAAGGATGCACAGCATGGACTGCACGTGGTGCCGAACGGCAGTACTCGCCATTCATAGATGTCAGGTGGTTTGTCCTGTCTCCTGTCTCAGAGAAAGCGCAGGAGGGGCCGGTCCTCCGGTAACAGCAGGACCTGGTGGAACATCCCACGGATGTCACCACTGATACCTACACTATGCTCTCTAAAGCGAAGTAAGACACCCAGGAGAGAGGGGCTCAAGGCTGGACCAGGCAACAGAGAATCATTCAGGTTGAGGCCTTTGTATTGGAAGGAGCAGTTAAACACAACGCGGTCCTTTCCATTATGGCTAACCAAATGGTGCGGGATATACCAAGACTCCTCTGTTGCAGGGTCACCATCCGTAAGGAGTTTAGAAGCTGCACCATTCAGTTCCAACTTATCTATCTCTGTGTTGTATACAGCTGCTTTCTCCGGAGTTTGAATCAGTCGTTGCTCCATACTCCTGAGGCTTGGCATCACTGCCTCCTTAGTAGCATGAAAGAAGGGGGAATCCCTTTTGCGCAGCAAGGGTGTTGCATAGCGTAATATCCCATTTACCTCCACACGAGTCGTCCTGGTCTCTAGAAGGTTAATGGCTTGCCAATCCTCTCTGGATCTTGTGACCTGCTTCTCACATCGGAAAGGCAGAACATCAAGTTGCCATAACTTCTCAACATCTCGTTTGAGTTCCAGCTCTGTGGGGGTAAGAGACAGGAAAAGGCACTGTTGTGGCATCAACTGAGTCTCTAGGAGCCTGACTGGTCCCTGCAGGGTCCAGCCAAGCTTTGTTTTGACGGCAGCCGGACCACCAGGTGGGCCAAGACGGACAGGTTCTATTGGTGTTATTAGGTGGGTGTTATCAGCCCCGATGAGAAGTAAAGGATATACATTTTCAAAGGCCTGCAGGGGAAGATCTTTCAGGTGCTTGTATTTCTTCAGGACACTCAAAGGATATGAGTGGTTAGCCAGACCAAGACGTTTGGCGGTAAAGGCTGCTGCAATCGTGAACATCTTGTGAGGCTGATTTGCTGGTGATATGTGAAAGGAAACTGATGCCCCACTAACAGTCTGCACCTCTTGGCGAATTGTCCGCAAAGCTATGCTTTCAGCTTGGCCTTGTATTCCGAGCTTATGGGCAGCATCGGGAAGAAGTATAGTCCGCTCAGACCCGTCATCCATTACAGCATAGGTGTCGAGCGTTCTACCTCCGTAGCGTAGCAAGACTCTGATGACTTTCAGAAGAACACGTCTGCAGTCAGTGGGTCTATCCAAGTACAGGGTCTCTGCAGTTGAGCTGACAAGGCAGGAATCTTCTTTGGCACCCTTGTTGTTGACCTCATACAAGATTTGCAAATGCTTACCCCGGCAGATACTGCAAGGCTTCTTAAGTGTGCACTGAGCTGCCAGGTGTGTCCGCCCACAACGCCAGCAACGATGATTAGTTCGGATCCAGTCTATCATTTGTTGTTTACTGAAGGACTGAAAGGTGACACACTGACTGAGATAATGGTCCTCTTTGTTGCAGTATGGGCAAAAGGCTTTCGGTGGAACTTTGGTCTCCGCTCTAGCTGGCTTAGTTTGAGATGGCTCTGCAGATGTCTTAACGACTATGTCGTCAGTTCCATGAAGGATTGTGGCTGAACGGGCAGCTGGGTTTATCTCTCGTCTGCGCTCTGATTTATGCTCCACTCTCTGGCCTCTGTTACTGACCTGTGCTTCACTGCTCTGGCACCAGGCCTCATACTGCAACCACTCAGAGAACTCACGAAGGTTATACACTGACCCATGACGATGGTACATCTGTCTTCGGAATCCTGATCTCATCTCAGCAGGTAACTTACTCAGTAGTCTCTCTACATGTGACCCGCATCGAAGCTCAGCTTCACCTTTATCTCCCAGAGTCTCCAACATACCAACAAGAGCTCTTATCTGCAAAGCGAACTTGTCGAATGCCTCAGCATCTCCACGCCTGATGTCTGGGGAATCCATCACTTTGGCGATCTTCTTCAGTGCCAGCTTGTGTGGCTGACCGAACCTTTCATTCAGAGCTGCCATGGTATCGGAGTATGGGGATAACGAATTGAGGTAGGAGTCTGCCACCAGGCGAGCTTCATCCAGTCTCAGATGATCCAACAGGATTTGGTATCTGAACAGTTCTGTAGCATCAGGTGGTAAGAGGTTCTCAAGGGCTATCTTCAACCGTGTAAACTCACTGGGGTCTTTGCTGCTAAAGTATGGTATGGTAGGCATTGGACCACGGTACGTAGTTTCTTGTTTTGCAGGATTCGTAAATGAGGAATAAGGAGCTCTATAAGCTGACTTTGGCCCAATGGACTGCATATGCACCTGCTTAGGATGTGTAATAGTCTCTCTAGGGTGCTCATACAATGTTCTCATATTCTGACGAGGGACAGGAGTATCCGGGCAGTAACCTGATGGTGGCTGAGGTCTTCTCTGATAAGGAGTGAAACTGGTTTCCTCACGATGCTGCAAATGATTGGAACTTGGGTAATTGAACTCACCCAACTGGGCTGGATTCATCTGTGGTCTAATAGGTGTAGCTGACAGAATCTGATCTTTCATGATTTGGAGTTCTCCCATCATCTTTCCTAAAATGTCTAGCATATTAGAGTCACCTGGAGGATCTATAGTGCTTTCCTCTGCTCGGTTGGGCAGATGTTGATAGACAGTCTCCTGATTCAAACTGAGTGAGGAGCCTCTAGTCATAATAGGAATGTGTTGGGGTGGCCTGGTGATTGGTGCTGTGGAGTAGGCTCTCTGTTGTCGCAGACCATAAGTGGGCTGGAGCATTGATGAAGGCAACTTAGTCCCTTGATGGTAAGATGCAGTTTCATGACGCATGGGTGGCATATCCTGTGTAGTGTAGTATGTCTGTGGTAAAGGAGTAGACTGCTGTACTTCCCATGGCCGGTGATATGGAGAAGGCTGAGGTTGGTGAATAGGCTGCACTGGGGCTGCACTGGGGCAAGGTGGTTGCAGTTCAGTGTCATCCACATTCTGAAAGGTATGTTCCATCTCGTAGGCAACAGGCCATTCATCCAAGGTGTTCCATGGACCTTGACTTATAGGACTTGATTCTCTGGAAACAGGAGAAGTGATGTTCTCTGCAGCACCTCCAAGCCCTTGTGTATGCTGTGTTGTGTGAGGAAATACTGTTTGCCTGACTTGTCTCTGACGCACAGTCATGAGTTCGTAGTCTTTAAGGTAAGCAGGATGATGAACCTGACGTTTGGGTCTTACAACCTGTGCCGATGATTCTTCTGGTTGCATGTTGCTACTGATCAATTCTTTGTCCATGAGAAATGCCAGATCCGGCTCGAAGGACCATATTCTGGAGTATGACTAAAAGGACTGTATTAAGTAAAGTTTGATATCTAGCCTTCCTCAAAGGGTGTCAGTCAAAACACAGGGTCTGATCAGTTCGTTCAAATAGTTTAATTTCTCTTTAGCGTAGGAGTCATTTGCAACCAAGATGCACACAACACAGCTGTACAAGGGCATTAAAGGTAATCAATTAGGTATTCGTGATAGTGTGTGTGTGTGGTCTACAATGGAAAAAGAATAAAAGGTTGATTAAGTTACATGTTTCCAATATTATTCCAAGACATTCACATAAAATACTTAGTTTCTTATTAAATTCCCAGATGAAATGTCATCAAAGATCCAAACTATATAAACAACAATGAAACTGTTTAACAACACTACCACCTAGTGGTTAGTAATGAAAACCGCTTTATACTCAAATGCTTATGAGGTAATTTACATAAACTGGATGTGAGCATGAACATCGTATACATAAACTTCAGATAAACAGCGATTCGGTTACAAATATGGCAGTAGCATACAGTGGAATATGGAATCTGACATTTGTTTACATTACTACACCATAGTTCGTAAGAACTCGAGTCATTTTGATAATGACGGCAATGCATATTAAAATGTGCGTGACAGCGCGATACACGGTTAACACGGGTAAATGCCTAAATCACTTGACAACATACGAACAAACACAATCATAACAAAGTGTTTAACTAGAAATTATTACTAACTTACTAATCAAGTAACTTACTTTTGTTCATTGACGCACACTTCAACACACGCACAGTCTTTGCACTTTTCTGCTGAGTCTCTCTTGTGCTTTCTGCGCATGCGGACAGGTCAAAGATAATGCACGAGTACTACAGACCCAGCCTTTCTAACATACACAGAACTATACTCAAACTGCGATCGCTTGTGGAGAAAATAAATAATTAATTTCGATAGAGATGTATTTATTTAGATGTTTATTGGCGAAATAATGGTTCTATAGTAAATGTTAATAACAATCATGTTAATGTTATATTTCAGCGTGTTTCAAACGAGTGAATCTTGTATAAAGTTACATGCGGTGGTCGTGCTGGAGCTTCTCCTGAGTGAACACTGCTCCAGGTGTGTGTGTACTTGAATGGGTCAAATGCAGAGAACAAAATTTCACTGCTGGTTATACTCTGTATAATTATGTATGTATAAAAAAAAAAAAAAAAACCACAATACCGATTATGGTAAAATGCTTAAATATCGGGAAAAATATTGGTAAACCGATATATCGGTCGATCTGTAATCACTATAGCATTACTGGCCACGAGTACTAAGAGCTCACACATCAGCTGCTCAACAAATGTATCAGTGAGACGAACACAATCCTGTGACAGACGGTTAATAGTGGAGCGCGTGAAGGAGAGATGTGAGGCACGAACACTGTTCAAGGTCTCCATTAATTCATGCTTGTAGTAATTTAATGTGTATATATTTTGAAACTATTGAATCGCTATAGAATCAACGATTCAAAAATCCATGTTTCGAGAGCGATGCATATGCATCGTCAGGGTTTGTAATCGATGCATCGAGAAAATGAGTGAATCGTTACACCCCTACTGTAAAGTCACTGGGTCCGTCAGACTGGAAAAGATATTTTAGCGGCAATCTGACCAAAAATATTTAAGACCCATTGAATCTGAATTTAAGACATTTTAAGGCCTTTTATTAGGAAAACGTTATTTAAGACTTTTTAAGGACCAGAGGAAACCCTGTTTTCTACTAATTCACATATTAAGCATTTATGTTTACCTGCTGGCTGTGTTCCTGTGGCTCAGTGGTAGAGCATTGTGTTAGCAGCACAAAAGGTCGTGGGTTCAATTCCCAGGGAACATGCATGACCTGAATGTACTGTAAGTAGCTTTGGATAAAAGCGTCTGCTAAATGCATAAATGTAAATGTATAACCTGCATTCATGTTTCTGTCACTATAGCAAATTCCTCGTATGTGTAAACATACCTGACAATAAAGCTTATTCTCATTATCTCTATTTATAGTAAAATACCTGAATATAAATTCACACAAGCATTTCAGTTTTTTTCTGTTAGATTTTTGCATTGAATATTTACAAATATTACAATTGTAAGAATAAAATTAAAAGAATAAACAGAAGTACAGTTATGTAACCAAGAAATAAATCATAATTCCTTCCATTTGTGTTTAAAGTTTTGTTCATTGGTTTTTACTTTACTTTTGGTTTACATTAAACAGTTTAACACAGACTAATGAAATAAATGCTGTTAGGACATCTGTATCTTGTAGATATCACAATAGTGACTGCATAGTTTAAGTCTGATGATAAGAATTAAATTAACTTTAACTGACAATTTACAGGAGATCAGCATAATGAATGAGGTGAAAACAGGATCTATTGTCATGAAATAAAGAGTATTTTCAGCAGCTGATAATATTGATGAGCCTCAGACTATAAACACTAATTAAACAAGCCAGTCAGGATCAGCAGCAGATCATCTCACTTTATTATAATTATAATATTTAGAGTGCTTTCCATTAGAAATACAGCTCTATTGAAAAAACAAACTTCTCACACGACATGACTGATACACTTATCTTTACAGTTTCTGTTTGCAGTCTTATTCAAATATAAAAACGTAAAGTAACTAAACTTGTGTTTTACAAACAGTAATGTAAAAAAAGAAAAAGCGCAAAATAACAATACAATCTCATCAGCACATCTTGAGATTGCTTTCTATTAATTTCCCTCAGATTCATACTGTAGGTTTTGACTCCAAACACTGAAACAATCATACACACGAATGTACAGAAAACAAACACTGGAATAAAATGAAAAAAATAAATCGCCCATGAATTTCAATAAAAAAATTGGTATTTTTGTGTTTTAGTCGTTGATGGGAATAAAAATCGATGCAACTTGTGGAAGAACATTAACACGTTTCATTAACAAAGCACTAACGTTTCTGTAATTGATCAAACTGTCGTCACACGTGCAGCACCTCTAACACACAGTATATTTTTCTCTTAATATACTCATTACCAAACAGTTACAATCATAGAAGTTACATTAATTATTTAACCAATATACAGAGGGAGAGAAAACGACGGCTTACCCATTGTAGCTTCGCTCGTTTTCTGATGAACTACTTCTTCTTCTTTTGGTTAAATTGCCGTTCATTCCTTAGGAGTATTAGCGCCACGTACTGTATTTCTTGCGCACATGGGTGATGGATCTGTTTTGCTATAAAAAATTGTAGTGCCCCATCCATCGAGAGAATCAGAGCCCAAGCTTCACACTGGTCTCCTCACCTCTTATTCTGATGAACTGCTTCTTCTTCTTCGATTTTATGGCTGGTAGCACCAACATTAAGGTGCATTATCGCCATCTACTGTATTGGAGTGTGGACCAGAGTTTACCCATTCCATAAAAACAGCTCTGTTCTCTTGAGATAAATAAATAAACTCTCTAATCCACCAGTAACTATATTTTTAAGATTTAATTCATCCACTCCCATCTTTCTAAGTTCATTTTTCATTATTTCTCGTTCATTCGTATACTTTTGACAAACACATATAACATGTTCTACTGATTCCTCTTCTCCACAGTGCTCACATAATCCTGTTGGATGTTTCTGATGAACTACGGTGCACGCGCAGGGACAAAATACAAAACGTCTGCAATATTTACACCACACTCAAACACCATTTAATATCAAGAACTTAAATGTGATCAATGATCACATATTTAATTTTCTTTAAGCCACACTACCTCCCTGAAATTAGTTTTTGCAGGGTTGTCTGTAATTACATTTTTTTCATAAAGCTTTTAAATGCTTAATAAATTATATTTAATCGCACACCTGACTGTCTGCCTGTCTAAAGTAACATTTTAACATAATTTTTGTTTGATATGTTGTTTTATAAATATTTTTGCTGTTTTAAACAGAATTTGGCGCGGTTTTGATCAGCTACCGTTGGTTTCGACTCGCGGTGATGACGTCATAATTCGCAAAGCGGAGTTTCTGAGGTGAGCAGTTCACGCTATTTCACATAATTGTGAAATACACGTTACATAGTTTGTTTAATCACCAATTCATAGTTTTTTTTTATCGGACTCAGTGCTGTTTGTGTGCCTGCTAACATGTATAGCTATCTGAAGAAGGCTGTGTGGTCTCTCTTCATACAAAATGATAAGAGACAACTGTTTTGTTGTTGTGAATGTAACATTAGTTATTAGAAAATACAATTATATTTAGATTCAATCAGACAAATACATAAAGATGTCAGTGTCTTTATATTAGCCTATTAATTTTTCTGTATCACTTGAGAAGTAATTGTCACATTAGAACGATTTCCCAGGATTTCATCATTTATTGTGACTCAAACAATCCGTTTCTATCAGCAAACAAAGAGAGATGATCTGCTGCTGATCCTGAATGGTTTGTTTAATGAGTGTTTATAGTCTGATTATCATCGATATTATCAGCTGCTGAAAATACTCTTTATTTCATGTCAATAGATCCTGTTTTCACCTCGTTCATTATGCTGATGACTTCTGATCTGTTAATTGCCACATTAAGATTGTTTTATTGCTATTAACAGACTTAAGTCAACAATACAATCAGTTATTTTGGCATTACAAGATATAACTAAGTATCATAATTGCATTTATTTAATGAATCTGTGATAAACCTTGTTTCATATAAAACACAAAATAAATATAATTTGTGAATTAGTATAGAACACTTTGATAGATAGGTGAATATTATAATTAAGTTGTAACTAAGTATACTATTTTAATCAGGAATGGATTTATTGATTTTATTAATTTCAGTCTACATGTGAAGACGAGCATCAGAGCATCAGTTTGAAGTGAAATCTGCAGAGACAGAGTTTATTGAAGGACAGAGAGAACATGAGAGATCCAGAACCCTGCAGAATGAAACACACTGAAGAACAAACAGGTTGTGTTTATACTTCATCCTTCATCAATGAGACTGAGGAACATTAAGAATATAATAAGAGAGAGCGTCTCTCTCTCCGTATATATATCTATATATATATTTATTTATTTATTTATTAGGTGTCTTACAAGACACTTATCCCACAAGATGAGACACAAGACTGGTGTTCACGAGAACGAGACGAGATTTTTAGACTTTTTTTTTTTTAAATCCTCAATGATGAAATATATGGGGAACATTTTTATTTTATTCAAAATGCAAAAAAATGCAGGTGCATTTTGAAATCGACTTATACTTTATGAAATTAAACTTATTTTTGTAATGAATTAGATGTAGTAGGCTAATAAACAACATGCAAACATGTAAACTAGAGCTGCACGATTCTGGATAAATTATATTATAATTTATAATATATAATTACATTAAGAATCACAGTTTTTTTTGTATAAATCGGAGATCACGATTCTCTCACAAAATAACGTAATTTACTAGAGGTTCTGACAAAATTTTCATTGCTTAAATCTTTTAATATTCATTTGAACATAGGGCTGTGACGATAACCGCATTACCACTTCACCGCGGTAATGAGATGCCGACCGCGGTGTTCAGGTCATCACCATCATCACTGCACTTTTTTGAAAGGTATTTGCAGGAGGAAGCTAGAGGTCTGCATTCCGCAGGACCTGTCCAGATTTCTTGGGACGCGGGATTATATTCCCGAATAAAACACGGTAACAGTCGGTGTCTCAGGTGAAATTTGAACTGGAGTGGGCGGTCTAACAATATCCCATTCCCAACGTCCTTTAAGAGCAGCATATCTGAACTTTTTTACTCCCTCTTATTGCTCACGCGCTGCACGCACAGACCAGTGCTTCTGTGTCATGTTTTTCCACCACACACAGACGTGTCAAGGAATTTGGCTACAGTTGTCGTCAGAGGCATCTTACCTGGGCTAAGGAAAATAAGAACTGGACTGTTGCCCAGTGGTCCAAAGTCCTCTTTTCAGATGAGAGCAAGTTTTGTATTTCATTTGGAAACCAATGTCCTAGAGTCTGGATGAACTGTTCTAGATTATGCATCACTTAACTAACTAAAACCAAACTGATGATTTGTACTGTTGAGAATAGCATGAAAATGAAGAGAAGCACAATATGATCTTTACACAATGTTATGTAAATTCAAAGATACAAAACTACAAAATCTGAGTATTATCCAATTTAAATGTTATTTTAATATTACGACCAAAACTATGTTTGTTCATTCTTCAAAGATTGTCTTTTATAAAATAAGGTAAAAATGTAGGAAAAAACACATTAGCATCACAGCCAGCAGAATAGAGACCAGCAATCAGCATTATAACATTTACAAATAGATTTATGTTATTACTTATGTAGGAAAAGTCACAAAGTTTTCTTCAAATTGTGACTAAAATGACACAAACAGCGAGTAAAAGGCACACATTTCTAAACACTGAAGCTCACTGTCTGTGAAAACTCCCGTTTTAATCAATTCATCTGTCAAAACTGCACAATCCATCTTTTATTTACATTGTGTTTCTGCTTTGTTTGTTGTAATGAGAGGATTTGTGATTATTAGAAACAGACAGACACATAGATAACTTAATATAAAACTAAATAGAATAACAATGTGTATAAAATATAAGAGAGATCATGTAAATTTTTTAAGCAACATGGACATTTCACATTAAATATTTGCGTTATATCTTTTGATAGATTTAAGATCTGCACTTGACAATCATATTTAAACATCTGAATCATTATGAATGAGTTTAATACAAATATTATTAAACTGAAGATCCAGACAGACTCATCTGAGCTTCTTCCTCTGTTCCAGATTTATATAAAATAAAATGATCATTTGAATACTGAAACAACATTAATCATTCAATATCATGTTTCTAACACACATGCTGCATTATTTGATTGTAAAGTCTGAGTCTCTTCACCTGTATGGATCACATTTATCACACATTTCTTTCTCCTCATAGACACAGTAGTGAAGCTCTTCTGTGGATCTCACCTGATGTTTACTGCTCCTCTCAAGACCACTTCACATTTGTCACGGTCCTGCTGGTGTGCCCAGGCTGGCCACCAGATGTCTCTGTCTGTTGAGCACATGGCTTGTTGTTTGTTTGGTGCCATGTGCTCCCATGTCGATTGTCTGTCCCCTCCCATCTTGTTACTTAATCATTGTTTCAGTGGCTCCAGCTGTGTCTCCCTCGTTACCCTCGTTTGTCTCCCTATATAGTTCTCCTTGTGTCTGCAGTCCTGTGCTGATCCGTTGTCTTTCATGTGTCTTCGTCATGTGAGTTTTCATGTTGACTGTGCTCCAGTCTTCTGCCTGCCTGCCTGCTTGTTTTTCCCCTTCGGGGTGGTTTTTGTTCTTTGTTTTATTTTGTTATTAAAGAAACCTGATAATCTCTGCATTTGAGTCCTCGACCTCATCTCTTGTGACAGAACGGATCAGCCACATGAGGACTCAGCAGAGGGGGCAACCGGCAACCATGGGTCCAGGGCGTAAGATTCCCAACGTCCACCAGGGAGACCAGACCATTGATGTTTATGCCAGGGACTTCATGGGAGTGGCTCGCCAGTCGGCTACGGAGGAGGCCTGCCTCATGGTGTTTTTTTGGGGAGGCCTAGCCGAGCCCTTCAAATCCCGGATGCCTTATTGGCACCCCGAGGATTCACTGGAGGGGTACATCAATCTGGCTCTGAGTTTAAGCGGCTCAACCTACAGGATGGAGTCCACCCCAGAGCCCGCTCCCTTCCGGGAGCCGACAGAGTCCGCTCCAGAGCCCGCTCCGTTCCGGGAGCCGACAGAGTCCGCTCCAGAGCCCGCTCCGTTCCGGGAGCCGACAGAGTCCGCTCCAGATCCCGCTCCGCCCCGTGAGCCGACAGAGTCCGCTCCAGAGCCCGCTCCGCCCCGTGAGCCCACGCATTCCGCTCCGTTCCGGGAGCCCACGCATTCCGCTCCGTTCCGGGAGCCCACGCAGTCCGCTCCAGGGCCCGCTCCGTTCCGGGAGCCCACGCAGTCCGCTCCGATCCGGGAGCCCACGCATTCCGCTCCGATCCGGGAGACCACGGAGTCCGCTCCAGAGTACGCTCCAGTCCGGGAGCCCATGCAGTCCACTCCAGTCCTGGACACCGCTCCGGTCTGGGAACTCACAGAGCCCGCTCCAGGGCCAGCCCCACCTTGGCACCCCTGTGTGCCCATTGCTCCAGGCCCTCTTCCACTCCATGGGCCTGGCCCACCTCCCTCCTAGACATTTTTCTGTTTAGTGTGTGTGGAGCGTCTGGGATCCGCTCCTTAAAGGGGGGGTTATGTCACGGTCCTGCTGGTGTGCCCAGGCTGGCCACCAGATGTCTCTGTCTGTTGAGCACATGGCTTGTTGTTTGTTTGGTGCCATGTGCTCCCATGTCGATTGTCTGTCCCCTCCCATCTTGTTACTTAATCATTGTTTCAGTGGCTCCAGCTGTGTCTCCCTCGTTACCCTCGTTTGTCTCCCTATATAGTTCTCCTTGTGTCTGCAGTCCTGTGCTGATCCGTTGTCTTTCATGTGTCTTCGTCATGTGAGTTTTCATGTTGACTGTGCTCCAGTCTTCTGCCTGCCTGCCTGCTTGTTTTTCCCCTTCGGGGTGGTTTTTGTTCTTTGTTTTATTTTGTTATTAAAGAAACCTGATAATCTCTGCATTTGAGTCCTCGACCTCATCTCTTGTGACAGAACGGATCAGCCACATGAGGACTCAGCAGAGGGGGCAACCGGCAACCATGGGTCCAGGGCGTAAGATTCCCAACGTCCACCAGGGAGACCAGACCATTGATGTTTATGCCAGGGACTTCATGGGAGTGGCTCGCCAGTCGGCTACGGAGGAGGCCTGCCTCATGGTGTTTTTTTGGGGAGGCCTAGCCGAGCCCTTCAAATCCCGGATGCCTTATTGGCACCCCGAGGATTCACTGGAGGGGTACATCAATCTGGCTCTGAGTTTAAGCGGCTCAACCTACAGGATGGAGTCCACCCCAGAGCCCGCTCCCTTCCGGGAGCCGACAGAGTCCGCTCCAGAGCCCGCTCCGTTCCGGGAGCCGACAGAGTCCGCTCCAGATCCCGCTCCGCCCCGTGAGCCGACAGAGTCCGCTCCAGAGCCCGCTCCGCCCCGTGAGCCCACGCATTCCGCTCCGTTCCGGGAGCCCACGCATTCCGCTCCGTTCCGGGAGCCCACGCAGTCCGCTCCAGGGCCCGCTCCGTTCCGGGAGCCCACGCAGTCCGCTCCGATCCGGGAGCCCACGCATTCCGCTCCGATCCGGGAGACCACAGAGTCCGCTCCAGAGTACGCTCCAGTCCGGGAGCCCATGCAGTCCACTCCAGTCCTGGACACCGCTCCGGTCTGGGAACTCACAGAGCCCGCTCCAGGGCCAGCCCCACCTTGGCACCCCTGTGTGCCCATTGCTCCAGGCCCTCTTCCACTCCATGGGCCTGGCCCACCTCCCTCCTAGACATTTTTCTGTTTAGTGTGTGTGGAGCGTCTGGGATCCGCTCCTTAAAGGGGGGGTTATGTCACGGTCCTGCTGGTGTGCCCAGGCTGGCCACCAGATGTCTCTGTCTGTTGAGCACATGGCTTGTTGTTTGTTTGGTGCCATGTGCTCCCATGTCGATTGTCTGTCCCCTCCCATCTTGTTACTTAATCATTGTTTCAGTGGCTCCAGCTGTGTCTCCCTCGTTACCCTCGTTTGTCTCCCTATATAGTTCTCCTTGTGTCTGCAGTCCTGTGCTGATCCGTTGTCTTTCATGTGTCTTCGTCATGTGAGTTTTCATGTTGACTGTGCTCCAGTCTTCTGCCTGCCTGCCTGCTTGTTTTTCCCCTTCGGGGTGGTTTTTGTTCTTTGTTTTATTTTGTTATTAAAGAAACCTGATAATCTCTGCATTTGAGTCCTCGACCTCATCTCTTGTGACAACATTATGATATACAGCATTTATCATCTTTTGGTGATTGAACTCTATCAGGTATTTCTTGTGATGGATCTGTATCTACACTCTGTAAGGTGGAACAGAAGAGAAGATGATCAGAGTTCAGTGGAACAAAGTGCTAATTAGTTACTATATTTCAATCACAATTTTTTATTGAGTAAAATGTTGCATTCAATTCCAGTAATCAGATTAATTACTGACTAAACCTGATTTTGAATACATATTTATAAACCAGTATTTGTGTTTTAAAAATAACACATTTAGTACATTAATTCCCTTCTGTTTGTGTCTCTATTGAATCAATATAAAGAGAAACACATCCGAATGAGTGTGTGCCACATATAATAAATGACCCAGAACAAATACAAATGTGATTTTGTCTTAAAACAAACATCTTTCAGTTAAATGTTCCACTAGTTAACGCTGTTTGTCCTCTAGTTTAAACATGTTTGTATTGGTCTCAGTAAATAACTGAAATTATTGCACAGATACTGGAATACTGGATTCTGATTGGTCAGTCGTGACAGTTATTCATTAGGTGTGTTGTCATTAGTGATGCAGAATAACACACAGTCATACGGGTATTTGAGAACGGCGTTTCTTTTACTTCTCTCGTATCACACCGCCGCGCTCTCACTCGTTTCATTCAAACACAACTGCTATTAGCTTGTGCCTCAGTTACTGACTGTATTTACCGTCAAACCAAACAGGAGGAGATTCCTGTTAATAGTGGACTTGCGGAGACATTGTTAAAAGTGTGTCTTGTTGTTAAAGTTGTTGCTAATTGACGAGAAGTGTTTAGCTGAATCTAAATTCACCCCCCCCCCCCATACCCTCATTCACTATTCGCTACATTAGTCACTAATACAGTTCAGTTGAAGGACTAAATGAAAACGAGTGAATTTGGACACAGTGAACTGGAAGAACTGCTGGTTTTGTGTAGTTTGTGCTGCTGTTTAATAATCATTTAAAACTAGCAAACTAACAGCTCCAGTATGAAATGATTTATCTTCAACTCTATCATGGAAATTATGTATAAACCCTAAGTAAACAACTCCATTTACAATGAATTTATATCTTTATTGTATTATGCCGTAAGCGAACGCTTTGTAAAATTAATGGATGGATGATTCATCTTCTGGCGATGATGAAATCATTCAGTGCACGACTCTCACAGTGCATTATGGGTATTCTCTAGCCGTTGTGCATAAATCAGTTGTACACTCGTTACTGCTATGCATTATGGGATTGAATGAGTGCACTCGATAATGTCCACTAAGGTTTCAAACACCAGTGAAAAATAGCTGTCAACTCAAAAAGTGCCCTATTTAAGCGTACGGGGCGATTTCTGACACAGTGTTTGTCTTTTTAAAAGGCTTCTTCTCAAATAACTTTGTATGTCCTCATCTTTATTTATGTGGAGAAAAGATGTGTAATTAATGATACAGCCCCAGATACACACGTACATCTGCAATATTTCTGTTAAAGATAGCTTCATCTGGAAAACATCTGCTGTGTACAAACAGTTTATATACATTCATACAGAGACTGTACATTATGTCTTAAATCTCCGTCTTGTCTAAACTTCCAGGTTCACAGCCGTTTGTAAGAAACTATTTCTCTTTGTGTTTAAAGAGCTAAAAAATATTTCAACTCAAATCAATCATTTGTGTCTAATTATTCACTTATGTGGTAAGAAAACATAGTACACTTTAGAATAGGGAACACTTATTGACTATTAACTACGACTTTTTCCCTCAATAAACTCCTAATTTGCAGCTTATTGTTAGTTAGAAAGGTAGTTGATAAATTTAGGTGTTGGGTATGATTAGAGATGTAGAATAAGGCATTAATATGTGCTTAATTACTACTAATAAATGGCTAATATTCTAGTATTATGCATGCTAACTAGCAACTAGTTAAGAGACCCTAAAATAAAACTGAAAGCATATAATAAGTGTGATAATGCACATCCAGCCGGATGTTATCACAGAAGTCATCTCTTCAGGAGATACAAGTCCTGATCACCCTGTCGGGTTTATTCTGTGATAACAATGTCACAATGAAGACGGGAGGATTCAGTTGCGGAAAAAGAGAGTTTATTACAAGAAGTAATACACAGCGAGAAACTAAACGGAGCTTTCCGTAGGCAGAGGGGCGGAGCTTCCGTAGGCAGACGCGGAGCTTTCCGTAGGCAGAAGCGGAGCTTTCCGTAGGCAGAAACGGAGCTTTCCGTAGGCAGAAACGGAGCTTTCCGTAGGGGCTGAGGCGGGTAGCGCAGGGAAGCAATGGGCAGACGAGTCTCCGGCGATCGGAGTCCAGGAAAGCAGCAGGGCTCAGGAATCGCGGAAACCAGGAACCAGAAACGCCTCGTAAACGTCGACCGCAAACTGCAAGGATCTGACAAGAGGGAGAGCGTGACAGGAACTGATATAGCCCAATGGTGATGACTCTCAGCTGGAGCGAATTAGCCTCAATCACACACACCCACAGACACCTGCTCACACATACGCACACGCATACAGACAAGACACGGTGAGGACGGGACCGGGAACCCATGAACCGTGACAAACAAGCGGCTGGATGAACATTATCTCTTACATAAAGTAATGTGACGTGTTGCTTGTCAAAGTAAAAACACACAAGAGACAGAGACATTGATCATGTGATGCTGAAGCTGGAATCTGCTCTGATTTTACCAGCGTTTTCCTACAATCTGACCAAATCTCTTTCAGACTGTAATGATTCACTATTACTGATGTCATTAATAAAGCAGCTGTTGCTGTATAAAGCTGTGACGGTGTGCTTTTGTTCTCTTTTCTCCTTTGTGTTCAACATTTTAATCAACTTTACATTTCATTCTGACACAAACCCTTTGAAATAAAGCGCGATGATAATCTCCTTTCACAAATATTTGAAAGTATATATATTTGTTCACATATCAGAGGTAAATGAATCTGTTTAATATCACAAAGTGAAGTTTACTCACATCAGGGAACAGTTTGAGTCTCGTAGCACATCAATGAGCTGCTGCTTTGAGTCTCCAATCATATTATATCTCAGATCAAGCTCTTTTAGAAACTGCAGTGCTTTTGTGTTTGTCAAAGACTTAGTTAAAGTAGAAACATCTGTAATGCCACATTTATAAAGACTAGAAAGAGACAAACAGAGGAAGAGAGATCATCTTACAAACAAATCATTAAGGTGAAGAATTTTACACAAATATAATGTGAACTCAGACTCATCATGAGATATTGAGTATAAAGTGTTTTGGTTTAAACTGTTGAAGTGATTTTAATCATTTGTATTCTTGTATGTGAATGGTACTGACCTAAATCTCTCCAGTTTACAGTGTGAATCCTTCAGTACGTCACATAAGTGATTCACTCCTGTGTTTGTTATTTGATTCCTGCTCAGGTCCAGTTCTCTCAGGTGTGATGGGTTTGATTTCAGAGCTGAAGTCAGGATGAGACACTGTTTCTCTGTAATACTGCATCTATACAGACTGAAGACAGAAAGAGAAAACACAATGAATCAGATCCATGTAAAGTTTATGTGTGACTAAATACATCATAAGTAAATGACATACAGTCAAAATATGTATTCATTACATTACATTAAATTTCAATAAATAAAGTTTACAATTTAACTTATTTCATTCAAATTAAAATGGGTTAGTTTGGTCAACACAATTTAGCTGGTTTGTATTAAATTAATTTACTCTAGTTTGGGTTAACTCAACTGTAGTGTATTTCAGTACAAAATCTTATGTGCGAACAAACTAATGTTAATTTATTTGTTTGTTTATTTATTAAGTTCTAATTATTATTATTATTATTATTGTATTATATTTTTAAACAGGCAGTTTCACTTATAACTATACACAATAATGAATAAATATGAAAAAACTGGTGTCAGATCTGACATTTGAACAGCTATTACTCACTAAGAGTCACAATCTAAACACAAACGCCACTCTTCTGTATAATAGTAACCACAAAACTCAAAAACATTACAGAAACTGTCCAACATAACTGAACATTAATCACTAACATCTATTTCTCTTCACAGAAAAACACATAAAATAACACTTCATCTCTAAATTTACATTAATGTAGTTCCTTGCAAACCATGCTGGGAAAAAATAAATACATTAAATACATTTCAATGTATATGATAAATATATTATGTAGAGTGAAAACAATGCCACAGCCGCTTAACCTACATTGAGAGAAATGAGAAAAGCCACACTTCATTCAGTTTCATTTAAATTAAACACTTTATGTATTCTTGTATGTGAATGTTACTGACCTCAATCTCTCCAGTTTACAGAGTGAATCCTTCAGTACGTCACATAAGTGATTCACTACTGTGTTTGTTATTTGATTCTCGCTCAGGTTCAGTTCTCTCAGGTGTGATGGGTTTGATTTCAGAGCTGAAGTCAAGATGAGACACTGTTTCGCTGTAATACTGCATCCATACAGACTGAAGACAGAAAGAGAAAACACAATGAATCAGACACGTTATGTTCATGTGTGAGTTAAATTAATCACGAGTAAACATCATGCAGTGCAATAAATACAATGTTGCTAAAACCTGAAAACACAATACAAGTAAATAATTAATTATACAGCCATAAACTAAAACAAAAACAAAGCCAGGATTTGAGGATACTAGTTACATTTAAAGTCTAGAGAATCTTTAGTCAGACCAAAGAAAAGGTTAATGATTTGTAATGTAATTAATATACAGGATCAACTATAGAACCACTTTAAAATAACATTAAACATGTACAAATTGAATTGAAATGTAACAAATCAAGAAAACTCTGTTCATAAATCAACATTTACTTAAGATTGTAGTTTACAATCAACAAATACAATATTTTGTTCTTATTGTGATGCATGTCTGAACAGAATAAAATGCAGGTCGAGAATTCATATTTGATGAAAAGCTGGATAATTGTTGTTTTCTATTGCTGTGATCTGATGTGACTGACAGGTTTTCCCATCTTCACGTCATCAGACCAGAGAAGAGATGTTTTTGTGAGGGAACGGGACAGTTATTGTCATTAAAGATCACAAGGGTACATTCATTTTTGGAAATACATTTTTTGGACAAACTTCTGTATAACTCAAGAGAAAAACATGGTGAAAACTTGAGTACAGAATTAATGAAGTAATAATTAAGTGCTTTAGCCACTTCAACCTGATTATTAATGGACGTAATGGCAACATATCTGGAGCAGTCGAATGTGGAATCTACCTATGCATATCTATGGTACAACCAGAGGCGTAGCAATGGGGCAGGCAAGGCAGGCAATTGAGGAAATTGTATTTTGAGGGGGCCCCGACAGCTGACCATTTGAACAATCGGAAATGTCATTATTAATTATATACATGTAACATGGAGCAATATATCACCATCCCCCCCTACAGGGGGATCCCTCTCGCGTTACGCTGGATGTGTTTTCTTTTTCCTCGTGATGCGTCGGCCGCCGTTTCCAAACTGGCACAGCACTTACTTATGCATTTACTAGGCTATTTTATACATAAAAAGGACTTATCCATCTGGCAGCCAAAAGCGGAAAAAAGCAAGAAAAGGAGGAAAAGAGGAAACATGACAGCGGTAAGTTAAGTGATGGAGATAAGATTGACTCAATGATAATTATATGACAAACAACTGTGTTTGTTGTTAATTCCAGCTTACTTTCGTTAATTATTTGCTAGACTAAATACTAGGGATGGGTATCGTTAAGGTTTTAACGGTACTACTACTTTTATCGATACTGCTTATCGATCCGGTGCTTTAACGGAATTCTTATCGGTACTTTTTGTTATTTATATATATATATATATACATACATATATACATACATACATACATACATACACATATATGTATGAAATATATATTTCTATGATAGATTAGCAGCTTAATTAACATGGCTTTATATTCTGAGATGTTAAATAAATATTTCATTAAATAAATATAAAACATCAATTTGTAAATGCAGCAGTGTGCAGGCATTTTTTTGTGTTTTATATACATAAGATAAGATAGAGTAAGAACATGAACAAAGAAACAAAGTTAAACAAACTGACAAATATACCATTTATTGTGTGTGTATTTGATCGTTTGGACGCGCCCGAAGCTTGGAGCGCGCCGCGCACGCACACACACACACACACGCGCGCAAACACACACACGCACACGCACACACACACTCACACACACACACACACGCGCGCGCGCGCGCAAACACACACACAGGGGCGCGGGAACAGGGGGTGCTGAGGGTGCTGCAGCACCAGGGGCGCGGGAAGGTGTTTTATGTAGGGGGTGCTGTGGGGGTGGGGGGTTAGTCAATTTCTGCATATAAATATTACGCCAAATAGAAACAGAAAATCGTGCTATAGCCTACGCACTTTCATGAGATCGTGTTAGACAACAATTAGCTATTTTACAAATGGGAATAGGCTACAATGAATTCATAACAATGTTTTACATTCAAGTTACATTCAAGCTTAAAAACCCTTAAAATGTATAGTGAAAAGTTTTTTTAAAAGCATCTGGAATGCAATAAAGTAATTTTAAAGCTGTTTTTAAAGCATTTGCTGCATGGATTAAAACGATAGGCCAATAAATAATTCACATAGTCCTATCAGTCAGACAAAATTGCATTGCAACAAATCCTTTAAATTTCAAGGACAAAGATTTACATACTTTTTTTTATTGAATACAATTATAAAATAAAACGCAAATTATAATCGGGCCTGTTTTAGGCTTTCCCTTATTTTTATATTTTAGATGGTGAGGTGACGGGGAAAAATGACTCGCCATTTCCTCATTGGAGAAATATATGCATCTTAACGGATTACATAGGCTAATGAAGAGTTTTTGCTTTGCTTTGAATTATTTCGTTTTAAAGTAGTATTTTAAAGCTTTCTATAGATATATTTATCATATCTCTGAGCCAGTTTCGAGTTGCCGAGTTTCGGTTCATCATTGAAGCGCTCTTGTTCAAAACCAGAAGAAAGTGCATTCTCTGTTTTCCTATTTTATAAAAGCACAATGTTGATATTGTGAATGCACACAAATAAAAGTAGACCCTTTACAGTTCAAAATGATATATTACTCTTACCTTTATGAGGAAAAAAAAAAAAATCACACGGCGTATTTTAAGTTGTTTTTACTGTAAGAAAAAAATCCTCCATGTCCTGTAAAGCTCGCTTCAGCTTCCACTCTCCACACAAACTGTTGGATATTGCACATTTATATAGGTTAAACATTTAAACTAACACTGTGATATGCTTGAACTGTTTATAGGCCTATCTATCGATTTTATTTTAGTCAAGTCGTGATGATTTGATAAGGCTAAATTAATCAAACATAGGCGATCAACTCTGATGCTGGCCGCTTGGTCGTTGCTTAAAAGAAAAAAAACATTTAACGAACAAAAAATGCTCCCAAGGTTTTTCTAAATTAACTTTATGAAGAAAAAAAAAACGAAACATCGTCTAATCACTTTTCCATTACATACAAAACTGAACTATTTTAGCTATAAGCTGTTTTGGGAGAAGGGAAAGACTCATATCGCTGAGAACAAAAAAAAAAAAGTACATCCATGATATTTCCATGTTCCGCTTTTAAGCCACAACCTACAAATTCTTCAACACAATCATAGCATTCACAAACATAAAAGCAAGCATTGGCAGTGCTGCGTGCGTGATTTGACAGGATGTGCGCTACGTGCGCATCAAATAGCCCTGCATCAGTTTAATAACTTTGATAACTTTAATTCTTACAACTGTTAAATTAATGGGCAAATGGTAAATATGTCGAAGATCACATAGAAATAGATCGCAAAATAGCCAATGTAAACTAAATGTTATAAACATCTGAGCAACCATATACATTTTTTAATTAATCTTTATTATAACAAATTTAGCCTATATATTTTTTTTATTCACAACAGTTTACAGTTGCCCACAGAAAAAAACAGGGGGTGCTGCAGCACCCTCAGCACCCCCTGTTCCCGCGCCCCTGTGCAGCACCCCCTGTTTTTAAAGATCACAAGGGTACATTCATTTTGGACAAACTTCTGTATAACTCCTGTATAACTCAGGAGAAAAACATTGTGCAAACTTGACTACAGAATTAATGAAGTAATAATTAAGTGCTTTAGCAATTCAACTGGATTATTAATGGATGTGATGGCAACATATCTGGAGCGGTCGAATGTGGCATCTACCTATACATATCTATGGTACAACCAAACAACTCACTGAGAGCGGAAACTACAGTAATGCAGGGCTGTCAGTCATCAGCTGTGGGCGGAGCCTAAACAATGTGACATCACACTGCTAAGAGAATCAGAACAGCAGATCCAATGAGACTGATTTTGTTTAATGAGGATTAAAAAATAAAGAGTTGGATGATTTTGATCATTGTAGGGTGACACTGCCAACACACATTTATGTCCAAACACCATGTAAAAGTGGATTTTGCATAATAGGTGCCCTTTAATTAGACATTTAACATTTTATAAAATACTAACATTAAATTGGACAGTTCTGTTGTCACAAAAAAAAGTTACATACCAGTAATTAGATTAGATTCAACTTTGCCATTGTGCAGAGTAAGCACAGAGCAAATTAAATTCAGTTAGCACCTAACCAGAAGTGCAAATGGCACTACATATATGAAAATAAATATAAATATGCATATATGTGTTTTTGACGAAGTGCAAAGTTGCAGTGTTTTGGTACTGGTGCAATGGTGACTGTTTTGTAGTAGGTGAGGACAACAGGCTGGACCAATTAGAGCTTGAAAATATGTGTGAAGACATCAGCTAGCTGTTCTGTGCAGACCCTGAGCACTCGGCCAGGAAGACCATCAGGACCAGACACTTTATGTGCATTCACCCTGCTCAGGTAGAAGCACACCTCACTGGTTAAAAAAGAGTGTCAGGTCGTCAGGTGGGGGCTCAGCTTTGATGGGTGCTTCTGTGTTTATACGATCAAAGCCAGCATAAAAGAGTTTCAGTTCATCTGTGAGGGAGGTATTACTGGTTGAGGGGGGGGGGGGTGCTGTCTGTGAGGACATACATTGGTGGTCAATGTTTTTAAATTTGTCTTCAAAACTCAGTTTGTGGTCAGTAAACATGATCACATTCAGCATTCACAGCAGAAGTTAGAGACAAAATGTAAATTAAGTTAAATTAAGTAAAAAGTTGTATGAATTTATTCTAAGAAGGTTAGAAGCTTTCTTAAAGGCAAATGATGGTAAATACATTAATAAATTACTGACTATTTCTAATGTGTTCACATTATTTTCTCCAACCCCTGTGCACAAAAATGAAAATTATCCCATGATTTACTCACACTCAAGCCATCCTAGATGTATATGAAATTCTTATTTCAGACAAATATAATCAGAGTTATATTAAAACATGTCCTGGCTCCTCCGAGCTTTATAATGTGGGATCGGACTCAAATGAGAATTAAAACAGACTACTGTAACATTACTAGTCATGTAACATGTGAAATGATGTAAGATACTCACTTCAGTGTGTTGAGTTGACAGTGTTTATCCTGCAGTAGAGCAGCGATCTGATTCACTCGTGTGTCTCCTAGTTCACGTTCACTCAGTTTCAGCTCTCTCAGGAGTAACGGGTTTTTACCCATAATTCCAGTCACATACTGACAGGCTTCATCTGCAGCAGGACCCAAAAACCTGCAGAAGAGATGATTTTAACTTCATTTCATAAATAAACTTGGTGAAAAACACTGTGAAAGGGATGGATTTACAAACTGTATTAATTAAATATTTTTAAATGAATAAATTGCCTGCATATCATTTATTTTGTATTACTTCACGTCTCACCTCAGTGTCTTGAGTTGACAGTTTGGATCCTGTAGTAAATCATTGAGCTCCTTCACTCCTGATCGTCCGGGATCATTTCCTGTGAGATCCAGCTCTATCAGGTGTGAAGGGTTTGATCTCAGAGCTGAAGACAGAGCTTTATAACCTTCTTCAGTGATACTGCAGTCTGAAAGCCTAGAACAGAAATGAAATGTAGCATTCAACTGATTAATGAGCTATTCTAGAAATTACCTTTGCAGTATTAATCTATAAAATTAATTATTTTTGTAATAAATACATAATAAACAGAGAATATTATAAAATAATAATAAATGCAGTACATGACCCCTTTAAGGTTTCAATTATCTAAAACTCAACAGGTGTTAAAGCCTTTCATCTAAATCAGCAGTTCTCAAAAGTGTGGTACGCGTACCTCTAGTGGTACGTGAGATTTCTCCAGTGGTACGCAGAGGAATCTCAGAATTAAATATAAATCAGGCCGCGTGTCCACCAAAGCGATTTTTTTTTAAAGCGATTTTTTTTTAAATTGTTTTAAATGGGAGCGTCTTTTTCATGCTGAGCACTCGGGCGTTTTCTTCTTGGCACCGAGAATTTAAGAACATTAGCACTCATCACTGTCACTTTTTAGTCAGCTAACCAATCACAGTGGAGGAGGGGCGGGACTAATACCGTCACACCCTGCTTGTACTACGACTCACTGAACAGCGAAGTTAATATTGCTTGTCTCTGAGTATTTATGTCTTTACCAGATGGAATTGCCGGAGTACAATAATATTGTTATGAAAAATAATGCTTGGAGAAACATTTCATTCGCGATGCGTCTGCCATATTACTTCAGCGGATATTCCATATCATAGCAACCGCAGCGTCTCGAAAATATGCTGCCCTCTCAAGCGCTCACACCTGGGTGTTTTCGGGACATTCTAAAACGCTTAACGTGAAAAACGCTTAACGTGGCTTAACGTACCTAAACGTCGACCAGGGAAACCCAAATTTCTATCAAACCTTACTTGTAATAAACACTAACTACTGTCAAAAGAACGAGCTCTTATTCATCGTATAAAGTGAATAATATTATCGCGTTAAGCGTTTTCTCCCCCATAGAAGTCCGTTATAAGGAAACAGCTTAACGTGGCTTAACGTACCTTAACAACGAATCGGATTAACGTCACGCAAATGAGGGGTTTGGAAAAATTAATCGTTGAGCGAATCGTTTGGGAGTCGTTGAGCCTGTTCGCGTGGCTCGCGTAGATCATTACCATAGCCTAGTGCTCTGCGGGAGGGCGTGATCATTAGAGATAATGAGCTGAGACAGAAGAAAATGTACCTGTTTATTGTGTACCATGTAACGTTACCATGCTTATTACAAAATGAAACTGAACAAAATGTTCTGTTTGTCGATGCGTTCACGTTGAACTGTTTCTTAACGGACTTCCATGGGGGATAAAATGCTTAACTGATATTATTCACTTTATACGATAAATAAGAGCTCTTTTTTGACAGCAGAAAGTGTTTATTATAAGTACAATTTGACAGAAGTTTGTTTTTCCCCGGTCATTGTTAAGGTACGTTAAACCACGTTAAGCTGTTTCCTTATAATGGACTTCTATGGGGGAGAAAACGCTTAACGTGAAATTATTCACTTTATCTGTGGAATAAGAGCTTGTTCTTTTGACAGTAGTTAGTGTTTATTACAAGTAAGGTTTGACAGAAATTTGGGTTTCCCTGGTCGATGTTTAGGTACGTTAAGCGTTTTTCACGCTAAGCGTTTTAGAATGTCCCGTGTTTTCAGCTGGCTTTGGTGGAAACGTGGCCTGATTGTTGTTACTTGCAGCTACATATACAGCCTGTGTTTTTTTTTAATCAAGTACTTTTTTATTTAAAAGTGAAATAAAAACTGTACTGTGCTTAAAGATTAAATGAAAATGTATTGTACTTAAAGTTAAATAACAACTAAGTTACTGTACTTAAATGTTAAGTAAGTATGATACATTTTCATTTAATCTTTATTAAAGTACAGTTTTTTTAACATTTAAGTACAGTATAGTTTTTATTTCACTTTTAGGTACAATATATTTTAGCACGGTGCAGTGTTCATGTTCAAACTGTGTATTTACTATATTTTAAGAGGCTGACAATAATACATATCCTTATAAGGATTAAAACTGACTCGTTTTTTTTTTTTTTTTTTTTTTACTGTGTTTAGTGCTACTGAAAGTGAAAGTGACGTGACATACTCGGAATTTGTGCTCTGCATTTAACCCATCCAAAGTGCACACACACACACAGCAGTGAACACACACACACACACACACACACACACACCCGGAGCAGTGGGCAGCCATTTATACTGCATTTTAATGTTGGTCATAATGGTGGTACTTGGAAAGCCAAATATTTTCTGAGGTGGTACTTGGTGTAAAAAGTTTGAGAACCACTGATCTAAATGATCCACAACAAACCAAACCTCAAAATGGTTGAAAAACAAGAAAATAAAGTTATGAAATGGCCTAACATAAGTCCACTTGTAAAGCACATTGAAATGCTGTGGTAGGACCTGGAATGTAGAGTTCATGCTGGAATTAAAGTCTACAAATTTCACTGAGCTGAAGCAGTTCTGTCCTCAATTCTGTGGGAAATTATCTAGGTCCATGTTAACAGATGGATCTGAATTCTAACCAAACACTGGGGATTGTCACAAAACTTACCTCAGTATCTCTAATTTGCAATTTCTATTCTTCAGTCCAGTGCAGAGCAGCTTCACTCCTGAATCCTGTATATTATTATTATTCATGTTCAGCTCTTTCAGATTGATATCTGATCCAAGAACTGTAGCCAGAGCCGGACAGCTTTTGTCTGTTAAGCCACAATCATTTAGCCTACAAGAGAAATAAATCAAATCACAGAGTTAGATACATGTAATATATTTGTTAAATACAAACATTTAATTTATACCAATTATTTGTAGATGAACAGTAAATATACTGCATATATATTAGAATTGTATTGATTCAAATGTCCTAGATAAAACAAACTAGCATGCTTGAATAAAACTTAAAATATATAAATTAATAGTAGGTTTATATCTGTCACGGTGCACACACGAGGAGGATAGAGGAACACGCAGACGAGGAGTAAACTCAAATAATAGTCTTTAATGTAGACTAACAAGGCTGGGTAGGACAAGGCAAGGCTGACACAAACAGGAACACCGGGGAGTAACGAGCAGACCAGACAAAATCATATTGAACAGACAGGACTATAAATACACAGGATAATCAAACGTAATGAGACAAACACAGCTGGACAAGAATTAACTGATAATCCCATTAAACAAGGACAGGAAACAAACCAAATATGGACACATGAGGCGGGAACACATGACACACATGACAGAGGACTGACATAACTCCCCCGCCTAACAGTTCCACCAGGAAGGGGGGTTCAGCGCTCTGGAGGCCCTCAGGACATACATGAACAGGATTCACAGGACAGGGACCTCCAGAGCGGAACGCAGAAAGGAGGCCATAGCGGTGCCGGGTGCTCAGGAGGCCATGGCAGGTGGTCTTCGAGGCCATGGCCTCATCCCTCAGCCCGGCCACTCCAGCCGGAACCCTTCTACCCCCTCTCAAAATTTCCATGGGTCATCTAGGGGATATCAGGAGCCCTCCGAGGCTAGACGCAGAAACAGGACACACTCGAACAAGACAGTCTACAGGAAAATACAGACTGGACAGGACAACCCACAGGAACAGGAAGCCCTCCTTGGGCGAGCTCGGAAGCTGAGGTCTCTACAGGGCATGACGTGGAGTCAGGGGCCCTCTCCAAGTTGCCTCAGGAACCTCTTCCACTTCTACTACAGGAGGGGCAGGCGGCTGGGAATGGCCTCCGCGGCCATGACTAGAGGAGTCTCAATGGACAAGACATGACCAGCATTAAAACTGCTCCTGTGGACACAACAAGACTAAAAACGGCACTCCTGGCCGTGACATGTGGACTGGATCCACGGGACCTGGGAACGGCACTCCTGGCCGAAGTTAGGGAACTGGATCCCTGGGACTCAGCATCGGGCCGGCGGGCTGGAGTCTGAGTCAGCGTCGGGCCGGCGGGCTTGAGTCAGCGTCGGGCCGGCGGGCTTGAGTCAGCGTCTGGTGGAGGTGGGCTTGCCACATGTGCTTTAGGTGGGCTTGCCACATTAACGCCAGGCTGGCTTGCCACATAAACCAATCTGGCTTGTGGCGCTTTTCCACTGCATGGTACGGCACGGTACGGTTCACTTTTGGGGGGTTTTCCACTGGGTACTGTACCTGGTACCTGGTACTTTTTTAGTACCACCTCAGCCGAAGTTCCAAGCGATCCGTACCGTTACCAAAATGTGACGTGTAAACTCTGCTGATCACTGATTGGCCGGAGAGAATCGTCATTACTGTGTCACCGAACTTGCGACATGAGACCCATAGACTCGCTAGATTTAAATCAGCACAGCCAGCGAAGGAGCGGATGCAGCTTTTGTTTCAACAAACGCACCTTTTTGCATCAACCACAAATTATCTGTTTCATTGTCTGTTGAGGAAGTTCAGACGTTCCTCTCGTTGATAGCCGAGGAGCGGATCCAGTCAAAGCTTGATAGCGTGACGCCGAAGGAAAAAGCCTTATGTATATACATTTGAACTTGCTATATTTTTAGAGTATGTCTTCTGTTTATATTTTTACCTTTGTATCTGTGTTTTGCTTCAATTAAAAACAATCTTTCATCTAAATGATCCACAACAAACAAAACCTCACAATGGCTGAAAAACAAGAAAACTAAAGTTATGGAATGGCCTAACATAAGTCCACTTAAATACTGTATTAAATATACTGCATATATATATTAGAATTGTATTGATTCAAATGTCCTAGATAAAACAAACTAGCATGCTTGAATAAAACTTAAAATATATAAATGAATAGTAGGTTTATATCTGTCACGGTGCACACACGAGGAGGATAGAGGAACACGCAGACGAGGAGTAAACTCAAATAATAGTCTTTAATGAAGACAGCGTCTTGAGTCAGCGTCTGGTGGTGGTGGGCTTGCCACATGTGCTTTAGGCTGGCTTGCCACATTAACGCCAGAATGGCTTGCCACATAAACCAATCTGGCTTGGTGAGCTGCGAACAGCAGCATCGATCTCCCGTGAATGGGGACGAAAAACAAAACTAAGGACTTTCAAAAAACGGAAAACAAACGAATGACAGCGACAGGACAAGACACAGATAATAAAAATAATAATATAAAAATATTCAAAATAGACAATGTGCAGGTATGTTAGGTGCAAATTTGAAATGTAATAACTATGTGTGTTAAATAAATAAATGTATGATAGTGTTGTGTGTTTCATGTTGTGTTATTGTTGTGTTTTAAAGTTGACAGTATTGTTTTAATCATCTTATTTCTGAACTTTATTCTATTCTGTACAGCACTTTGGTGAACTTCGGTTGTTTTTAAATGTGCTTTACAAATAAATATTTTATTGTATTAATATTCAAAACTGTTTGGGTGTTCACTTCAGCATCTTGAATGTGGAGGATCAAAACCCGGACACAAAATAACCTGTTATATATAAATGATGATGTTTTTGATGTAAAAATCTTGCTAAAATTAAAGGATTTACAAACTGTATTAATTAAATATTTTTAAATGAATACATTTTCTGCATATCATTTATTTTGTATTACTTCACGTCTCACCTCAGTGTCTTGAGTTGACAGTTTGGATCCTGTAGTAAATCACTGAGCTCCTTCACTCCTGATTGTCCGGGATCATTTCCTGTGAGATCCAGCTCTATCAGGTGTGAAGGGTTTGATCTCAGAGCTGAAGACAGAGCTTTATAACCTTCTTCAGTGATACTGCAGTCTGAAAGCCTAGAACAGAATTGAAAATGTAGCATTCAACTGATTAATGAGCTATTCTAGAAATTACCTTTGCAGTATTAATCCATAAAATTAATTATTTTTGTAATAAATACATAATAAACAGAGAATATTATAAAACTAGATAAAAAAGTTTGTCGAGACAAACTTTAAGATGGCTTGCGAAAGCCGGACCAGAAAGTTTTAAAAAGTTTGTAAAGTTTAAAGAAGTTTGGAAAGTTTAAAAAAGTTTAAAAAGTTTTATAAGTTTAAGTTTTAATAGTTTAAAAAGTTTAAGTTTTAAAAGTTTAAGTTTTATTAGTTTTAAAAGTTTTATAAGTTTTAAAAGTTTAAGTTTTAATAGTTTTAAAAGTCTTACAAGTTTAAGTTTTAAAAGTAGCGAATAAGTTAGATTAGCATGTTGCTACCATGTTGCTAGCATGATTAGCATGTTACTAACATGATTAGCATGTTGCTAGCATGTTGATAGCATGTTGCTACCATGTTTTTAGCATTATTAGCATGTTGCTATCATGATTAGCATGTTGCTATCATGATTTTATCATGATTAGCATGTTGCTAGCATGATTAGCATGTTGGTAGCATGTGGCTAGCATGATTTTAGCATTATTAGCATGTTGCAAGCATGCATAGCATGTGACTAGCATGTTGCTAGCATGATTTTAGCATGATTAGCATGTTGCTAGCATGTTGCTAGCGTGATTAGCATGTTGGTAGCATGATTTTAGCATGATTAGCATGTTGCTAGCATGTTTTGCTAGCATGATTAGCATGTTGTTAACATGATTTTAGCATGATTAGCATGTTGCTAGCATGATTGTAGCATGATTAGCATGTTGCTAGCATGATTAGCATGTTGCTAACAATATTTTAGCATGATTAGCATGTTGCTAGCATGATTAGCATGTTCTTAGCATGTTGCTAGCATGATTTTAGCATGATTAGCATGTGACTAGCATGATTTTAGCATGATTAGCATGTTGCTAGCATGTTGCTAGCGTGATTAGCATGTTGCTAGCATGATTTTAGCATGATTAGCATGTTGCTAGCATGATTAGCATGTTGCTAGCATGTTGCTAGCATGATTAGCATGTGACTAGCATGTTGCTAACATGATTAGCATGTTGCTAGCATGATTTTATCATGATTAGCATGTTGGTAGCATGATTAGCATGTTTTTCTAGCATGATTAGCATGTTGGTAGCATGTTGCTATCATTATTAGCATGTTGCTAGCATTTTGCTAGCATGATTAGCATGTTGCTAGCATGATTTTAGCATGATTAGCATGTTGCTATTATGATTAGCATGTTGCTAGCATTTTTTTAGCATTATTAGCATGTTTGCTAGCATGATTAGCATGTTACTAGCATGTTGCTAGCATGATTTTGATAGATTAGAAATAGAATTAGATAGAGTGGAAGCTTAAATTAGTTTGAACAGGATAGAAATGGTACATAGAAGGGAAGTCTGATTGAGTCTAATGGGCTTCAGTCTGTTTAGATTTGAATTTTGACAGTTGGAGTTGTAAGTCTATGGGATTTTTATCATCTTTAATCTTCAGTTTTATGAAAATCATAAGTCTGATCAGTTAGAAAAGATACAGCATATCGAGTCAGAACAGTCTGAAGACCTGGGCTGAGTTTGGAGTCTGTAGAGTTAAAGCTCTAGGAGGAGATAGAATTGCAAATTTAGTCTCAGAAGAATAATAATAACTAGATAAAAAAAGTTGGCTTGCGAAAGCTGGACCAGAAAGTTTTAAAAAGTTTGTAAAGTTTAAAGAAGTTTGGAAAGTTTAAAAAAGTTTTAAAAGTTTTATAAGTTTAAGTTTTAATAGTTTAAAAAGTTTAAGTTTTAAAAGTTTAAGTTGTATTAGTTTTAAAAGTTGTAATACTTTTAAAAGTTTAAAAAGTTTAAGTTTTAAAAGTAGCGAATAAGTTAGATTAGCATGTTGCTACCATGTTGCTAGCATGATTAGCATGTTGCTAACATGATTAGCATGTTGATAGCATGTTGCTACCATGTTTTTAGCATGATTAGCATGTTGCTAGAATTATTAGCATGTTGCTATCATGATTTTAGCATGATTAGCATTTTGCTAGCATGTTGCTAGCATGATTTTAACATGATTAGCATGTTGGTAGCATGTTTCTAGCATGATTAGCATGTTGTTAGCATGTTGTTAGCATGTTTCTAACATGATTAGCATGTTGCTAGCATGATTAGCATGTTGTTAACATGATTTTGGCATGAGTAGCATTTTGTTACCATGATATTAGCATGATTTTAACATGATTAGCATGTTGCTAACATGATTTTAGCATAATTAGCATGTTGCTAGCATGATTTTAACATGATTAGCATGTTTGCTAGCATGATTAGCATGTTGTTAACATGATTTTAGCATGATTAGCATGTTGCTAGTATGATTGTAGCATGATTAGCATGTTGCTAGCATGATTAGCATGTTGTTAACAATATTTTAGCATTATTAGCATGTTGCTAGCATGCTTAGCATGTTCTTAGCATGTTGCTAGCATGATTTTAGCATTATTAGCATGTGACTAGCATGATTTTAGCATGATTAGAATGTTGCTAGCATGTTGCTAGCGTGATTAGCATGTTGCTAGCATGATTTTAGCATGATTAGCATGTTGCTAGCATGATTAGCATGTTGCTAGCATGTTGCTAGCATGATTAGCATGTGACTAGCATGTTGCTAACATGATTAGCATGTTGCTAGCATGATTTTATCATGATTAACATGTTGGTAGCATGATTAGCATGTTTTTCTAGCATGATTAGCATGTTGGTAGCATGTTGCTATCATTATTAGCATGTTGCTAGCATTTTGCTAGCATGATTAGCATGTTGCTAGCATGATTTTAGCATGATTAGCATGTTGCTATTATGATTAGCATGTTGCTAGCATGATTTTAGCATTATTAGCATGTTTGCTAGCATGATTAGCATGTTACTAGCATGTTGCTAGCATGATTTTGATAGATTAGAAATAGAATTAGATAGAGTGGAAGCTTAAATTAGTTTGAACAGGATAGAAATGGTACATAGAAGGGAAGTCTGATTGAGTCTAATGGGCTTCAGTCTGTTTAGATTTGAATTTTGACAGTTGGAGTTGTAAGTCTATGGGATTTTTATCATCTTTAATCTTCAGTTTTATGAAAATCATAAGTCTGATCAGTTAGAAAAGATACAGCATATCGAGTCAGAACAGTCTGAAGACCTGGGCTGAGTTTGGAGTCTGTAGAGTTAAAGCTCTAGGAGGAGATAGAATTGCAAATTTAGTCTCAGAAGAATAATAATAACTAGATAAAAAAAGTTGGCTTGCGAAAGCCGGACCAGAAAGTTTTAAAAAGTTTGTAAAGTTTAAAGAAGTTTGGAAAGTTTAAAAAAGTTTTAAAAGTTTTATAAGTTTAAGTTTTAATAGTTTAAAAAGTTTAAGTTTTAAAAGTTTAAGTTGTATTAGTTTTAAAAGTTGTAATACTTTTAAAAGTTTAAAAAGTTTAAGTTTTAAAAGTAGCGAATAAGTTAGATTAGCATGTTGCTGCCATGTTGCTAGCATGATTAGCATGTTGCTAACATGATTAGCATGTTGATAGCATGTTGCTACCATGTTTTTAGCATGATTAGCATGTTGCTAGAATTATTAGCATGTTGCTATCATGATTTTAGCATGATTAGCATTTTGCTAGCATGTTGCTAGCATGATTTTAACATGATTAGCATGTTGTTAGCATGTTTCTAGCATGATTAGCATGTTGTTAGCATGTTGTTAGCATGTTTCTAACATGATTAGCATGTTGCTAGCATGATTAGCATGTTGTTAACATGATTTTGGCATGAGTAGCATTTTGTTACCATGATATTAGCATGATTTTAACATGATTAGCATGTTGCTAACATGATTTTAGCATAATTAGCATGTTGCTAGCATGATTTTAACATGATTAGCATGTTTGCTAGCATGATTAGCATGTTGCTAGCATTTTTGCTAGCATGATTAGCATGTTTGCTAGCATGATTAGCATGTTACTAGCATGATTTTAGCATGATTAGCATGTTGCTAGTATGATTGTAGCATGATTAGCATGTTGCTAGCATGATTAGCATGTTGCTAACAATATTTTAGCATTATTAGCATGTTGCTAGCATGCTTAGCATGTTCTTAGCATGTTGCTAGCATGATTTTAGCATGATTAGCATGTGACTAGCATGATTTTAGCATGATTAGAATGTTGCTAGCATGTTGCTAGCGTGATTAGCATGTTGCTAGCATGATTTTAGCATGATTAGCATGTTGCTAGCATGATTAGCATGTTGCTAGCATGTTGCTAGCATGATTAGCATGTGACTAGCATGTTGCTAACATGATTAGCATGTTGCTAGCATGATTTTATCATGATTAGCATGTTGGTAGCATGATTAGCATGTTTTTCTAGCATGATTAGCATGTTGGTAGCATGTTGCTATCATTATTAGCATGTTGCTAGCATTTTGCTAGCATGATTAGCATGTTGCTAGCATGATTTTAGCATGATTAGCATGTTGCTATTATGATTAGCATGTTGCTAGCATGATTTTAGCATTATTAGCATGTTTGCTAGCATGATTAGCATGTTACTAGCATGTTGCTAGCATGATTTTGATAGATTAGAAATAGAATTAGATAGAGTGGAAGCTTAAATTAGTTTGAACAGGATAGAAATGGTACATAGAAGGGAAGTCTGATTGAGTCTAATGGGCTTCAGTCTGTTTAGATTTGAATTTTTGACAGTTGGAGTTTGAATAGTCTTGGCTCATCTGAACATTCCGTCAATGTATGTCTATGGGATTTTTATGATTTTTAATCTTCAGTTTTATGAAAATCATAAGTCTGATCAGTTAGAAAAGATATAGCAATGCGAGTCAGAACAGTAGAATTGCAAATTTAGTCTCAGAAGAATAATAATAATAATAATAATAATAATAATAAGAAGAAGTTTAAATAGGATTTCAGTAAGTTGGCTTTCACAAGCCAACTTAATAAGAAGTTTAAATAGGATTTCAGTAAGTTGGCTTTCACAAGCCAACTTAATAATAAAAAATGCAGTACATGACCCCTTTAAGGTTTCAATTATCTAAAACTCAACAGGTGTAAAAGTCTTTCATCTAAATGATCCACAACAAACAAAACCTCACAATGGCTGAAAAACAAGAAAATTAAAGTTATGGAATGGCCTAACATAAGTCCACTTGTAAAGCACATTGAAATGCTGTGGTAGGACCTGGAATGTAAAGTTCATGCTGCAATTAAAGTCTACAAATTTCGCTGAGCTAAAGCAGTTCTGTCCTCAATTCTGTGGCAAATTATCTAGGTCCATGTTAACAGATGGATCTGAATTCTAACCAAACACTAGGGATTGTCACAAAACTTACCTCAGTATCTCTAATTTGCAATTTCTATTCTTCAGTCCAGTGCAGAACAGCTTCACTCCTGAATCCTGTATATTATTATTATTCATGTTCAACTCTTTCAGATTGGTATCTGATCCAAGAACTGTAGCCAGAGCCAGACAGCTTTTGTCTGTTAAGCCACAATCATTTAGCCTACAAGAGAAATAAATCAAATCACAGAGTTAGATACATGTAATATAT
The DNA here is from genome assembly GCA_027422435.1 of Schizopygopsis pylzovi. Classification (NCBI taxonomy): domain Eukaryota; kingdom Metazoa; phylum Chordata; class Actinopteri; order Cypriniformes; family Cyprinidae; genus Schizopygopsis; species Schizopygopsis pylzovi. The sequence goes on along the minus strand of JAPDDL010000693.1, from coordinate 9,609 downwards.
TTGTTAAATACAAAAAATTTATTTATACCAATTATTTGTACATGAAAAGCAAATATACTGCATATATATATTAGAATTGTATTGATTCAAATTTCCTAGATAAAACAAACTAGCATGCTTGAATAAAACTTAAAATATGTAAATGAATAATAGGTTTATATCATTAATGGCAAATAATTATACATTTAAAAGTGCGGCTCTATTATCTTGAGTGTCTTGAGGTGGAGAATATGGAGGTTAATAATTTATGCATTGAGGTTATGCAAGAGTATATCTACTTTTTAGCAGAAGTTTAAGAAGATGAACTGCATATTGAAGTAAAAATTATTATGGAACAATGTGCTTTATAATAGCATGAAGTGCTTCTTCTGCACCTAACTAAACAGCTTGTTTTGCTGAAAAGATCAATTTCTACATAAAACCCATGTAAATCTAATAAAAAAGCATTGCACTTCAATTCCAAAGGACGGCAACTTTTAAAGAAACAAATTATAAAAAAGTTAAACAAAATGTGTTATGATTCAACCCTCAAAAGAGATATACTTATAATTAGTATATGGTTAATAATCACTATAGATCAGGGGTGTCCAAACCTGCTTTGTATAAATGTAGATTAATGCAATTTTAAGATGAGAACAAAACATGATCAAATACATTAAATAACTTACAGAGCTCTTTTGGAGGTTTTGATGACTGCTGATAATCTAATGAGACACTCGTCTGATTTCTTGAATTTCTGAAGCTCAAACTCCTCCAGCTCCTTCTCTGATGTCAACAACACAAAGACCAAAGCAGACCACTGAGCAGGAGAAAGATCAGCAGATGAGAGACTTCCTTTGCTAAGCTGGGTCTGAATGTCTTTCACCAGAGTTTGGTCGTTCAGTTCATTCAGACAGTAGAACAGATTGATGGATCTCTCTGGAGACAGATTATCCTCTAATTTCTGCTTGATGTACTGAACTATTTCCTTTTTGCTCTGGTCATTTCCATTCTTCTGTGTCAACAAACCCTGTAAGAGTCTCTGATTGGACTGGAGAGACAAACCAAGGAGGAATCGTAGAAAAAGATCCAGGTGTCCATTATCACTCTCTAGTGCCTTGTCCACTGCAGTCTTGAGAAAATCAATCATGGTTTCACTTTTGTTTTCCTGTTCTGTAGAGTCTTGATCAAACACATATTTCTTGTTGATGTCTAGAAACAGATGTGCATAAAGTGCTGCAATAAACTCTTGAATGCTCAAGTGAACGAAGCAGTACATGGTACCAAGAACGATCCCAGTTTCCTCCTTAAAGATCTGGGTACACATGCCTGAATACACTGATGCCTTATAGACGTCAATACCACAGGCTTCCAGATCTGTGTCATAGAAGATCACATTGTTTCTTTCCAGGTGATGAAGCGCCAGTTTCCCGAGTGAAAAGATGGCATCTTTATCCCAGGAAACATCTGGTGAGTATTCTCCATCATACTTTCGTCTGCTCTGCTGGATCTGAAATCTGAGAAAGTGTGTGTACATTTGTGTCAGAGTCTTAGGAGTGTCTTCAGTTTTTGACTCCTGCAGTGTTTTGGAGGCATCATCAGCCTGATTATTTTTCACAACTTTATTTATTTTCTCCTCTAAAATGTTCTGGAGAACAGTGGCTGAAATCCAGCAGAAGACTGGGATGTGGCACATGATGAAGAGACTCTTTGATTGTTTAACATGATCAATGATTTCTTTGGCCTGATTCTCATCCATTAATCTTTTTCTGAAGTACTCCTCCTTTTGTGCATCATTGAATCCTCGTATCTCTGTCAGCCGGTCGATACAGTCAGGAGGAATCTTACTGGCAGCTGCTGGTCTGGTGGTGATCCAGAGGAGAGCAGAAGGAAGCAGATTTCCCTTGATGAGGTTCGTTAGGAGAACATCCAGAGAAGATGGTGATGAAACATCAGACCACATCTCGTTATCCTTAAAGTTTAGAGGAAGTCGATATTCATCAAATCCATCAAGAATGAACAAGACTTTGAATTGATTTCTTCTTGTAAGGTTCAGTCCTTTTGTCTCTGGGAAAAACTGAGTTATAAGGTCCATCAAACTTAGTTTTTCTTGCTCCTTTAAGTTCATCTCTCTGAATGGAAGAGGAAATATGAAGCTGATATCTTGATTTTCTTTTCTTTCGGCCCAATCCAGAACAAACTTCTGCACAGAGACTGATTTTCCGATGCCAGCAACTCCTTTTGTCAGTACAGTCCTGATCTGCTTGTCTTGTTCAGGTGCTTCAAACACATTTTTGCACTCAACCTGTTTCTCCTGTGATTCATGACGTCTAGAAGAAACTTCAATCCGTCTTACCTCATGTTCAGTATTGACCTGTTCAATACAACCCTGAGTGATATAGAGATCTGTGTAGATGTTATTCAGAAGAGTGGAGTCACCTTGCTTTGCAATTCCTTCAGACACACATTGATACTTCTTCTTTAGGCTACATTTTAGCTGATGAATGAAGAACAGCTCATCTAAACAGAAACAAAAATACAGATATTTTTTTATCTTATTTTCTCTCCTACATTAATAAGTGAAAGTCTGACAGATGATCATGAGTCTCTTACTACTATTACTACTACTACTACCTTCTAGAGTATCAGCAGCTTCATCTTGCTTCATATCTCTCAGAAAGGAGAGCGTGAGATCGAGAGCTGCTTCTTTCGTACTGCATCTATTCTGAATAAAGTCCTTCACAAAGTATTGCAAGTCCTCTTTTTGTAATATTTTCTTAAACTTTTCCAGTTCTTTCTTTAGAAATTTGATTATTTTGCTCTCAAGATCCTACAAAGTGAGACAAAAATGAATGACAAAAAAAACATCTATATTTGGTCAAAATTATTTATTCAGTAATTTAAAATATTTGTAAAATGTCAAGTTGAGACGAACGTTAATTTGCAGTAAATATTACTACAAATAGGTTTTCATTCTTATTTTGTGGGTTCTTAAGAAAAAAATAGAAATACAAGTTCTGTAACACTCTTATTTAATAACATATTTGTTTATTTTAATTATTAAATATTCTTTAAAATGTGTTTTATTACCTGGAAGATCTGCAGGAGACTGTCTGTAAAGTTATTGTGGTTCCTGTGAGTCTGTAAATCTGGATCTAATGTTTCATAATGAAGCCTGATAGTAATAAGATAAATAAAAATACTGCATTTTTAGAAGAAATTACCAAAATATCTTGTAAACATTTTTAGCAAAGATATAAACAATACTGTGATAAATTTATGAACTATATGTTTTATGATAATTATTCACTGATAGACTTTCTGACACAGTCTGTGTAAACACAAATAAGAAACACATTAAATACCATTTGGCTCGTGATGGTTCTCCGCTGAAGTTTGGTCCTGGACTCTTTGACCAGTCACTCTTCACAGACACAGAGCTGGACACATGTGATCCTGATCTTACGCTAATAACACAAAGAACGAAACAATTCACTACAGGAGCTGCTTCAGTCTCATTTAAAGAGCTTTACTGTTGAGGATGGTAATTAAGCACAGTATAGACATGCATTTGTCCATCTAAGACTGTGGATATATGGAAAGACATTCATGTTTGGTTGCATGATCTATTTTCATGGTTAAATTATACCTCCTTGTGACTGCTTGTGTTATTGTGTTACTGGAAAGAAGCTCCAGACTGAGTTCAATACAGAGAAAATCAGTGATTTATTGTTTTATTTCATTAATTTCTATCACAAGCATCTTAGTGGAGAAATAAGCCAACACAATATTATAATGTCAAAGATAATAAATACCTTTTGATAGATGTTTTTTTCTCACTGAAGTTCGGTATGTTATCATCCTTTGACCGGTCACTCTTCACAGACACATGTGATCCTGATCTTACACTAATGACACAAAGAGAGAAGAGAAACTTCACTTCATCTGTGTTTTATATTGACACACATTCTCTCTTGTCCTTCACAGAAATGTTTGCAGAGTTTTAAAGATAGCAATCATTCTTGTTTACAGACTTAAATTTGTTTAACAATTTCTGTAAAGTACTTAAAACGTGATAATAAATATATTTTTTAGAGGTGGGCATAGATTAATTTTTTTAATCTAGATTAATCTAGATTAATTTTGGAATTAATCTAGATTAATCTAGATTAAAATGGCTCATTTGAATTCTGCCGAAGGCATTCAGAATATGTGTGCTACCCAAATAATGACTAAAAGTAAGCCCAAAATGTCGTTTTTGTTATTATATTGAACTGAAAGCCATCTTATTATGCACAGTGTTGCACAGATTAAATTTCATGTAAATCATCCATGCTAACACACACGTCTTCTATTTATTTTTTTTGACATTTCACTCTCTATAGATATATTTTTCTATGTACTGTAAGTTTCTCGCTCAAGTTCACATGAGACCTAAAGCGCATCCTGTTTACTTAAAAGCGCAACGTTTCATTGTTATTCTGAGTGCACACAAATAAACGTAGAGTCTTTACAGATTCGAAAGATGTATTAGGCTACTTTTATCTGTATGACCAAAAATGACGGAGATTTTAAGAGCAAGTGAACGCACCGGAGCCTGTCTTGCAGCAAACGCGCTTCCACACAAACACTTCAATAGCGCACATTTCTCTAGGTTAACATCATATTGAGCGGCCATGTAAAGTTGCTACTACATACATCTTTCAGATGAAAAGCCATATTTGAGGTTGATGAATGATAGGTGAGCGTTTGGATGTCCTGCACGATTGTATTACCACACAGACCAGCCGTTAACAATCTGTCCATCACGGACTGCGAGCCTCTAGTTCGAAGACTCGTTCTCGCCCCCTACAGTGCAATTCGGCTAGGTATACATCCGCACTAAAATATCAGGGTGAAAGTCATCATAGCTTGCGTAGTATAGACCCAGCTCCCAACCCAACTTTGAGAATAGATTAACGGCGATATTTTTTTTATCGCCGATAAGAGTCTCACGTTAACGCAGCACGTTAACGCCGATAACGGCCCACCACTAATATTTTTACAAATATTTGACAGATCTAATTCAAGAGATTTATTTTTCATTTTCGTTTTTGATTAAAACAGAAGAAATGTGAGCGCTACACAGTTCTGTTAGCATACTTCAATTAAAGGGGACTATATTATGCTATGTTAAAAGTTCATCACTTTGTTTATTGGGTGTAACAATAACAGTAACTATGTCGTTGTAATAATTACCGTATCTGTTTGACCTCGAGTCCAAGTCTGAGCTGAACGTTTCACAGAGGTAAGCTTTTATTTTACAACTCTCTTAACTTTCAGATACAAAACTCACAAAGATATAATTTTTCTTCTTCACTGTAATAAGCTTATGTCCTGAAGTGCCAACATAAAATACAGTAATATAGGTGTGGTTTACAGTTTATTTAGGTGTGGTTTACAGTATTTAGGTGTTGTTTACAGTATTTAGGTGTTGTTTACAGTATTTAGGTGTGGTTTACAGTATTTATGTGTGGTTTACAGTATTTAGGTGTTGTTTACAGTATTTAGGTGTTGTTTACAGTATTTATGTGTGGTTTACAGTATTTAGGTGTGGTTTACAGTATTTATGTGTGGTTTACAGTATTTATGTGTGTATAGCTGATGTTGTTCACATGAAGCTGGGAGAAAATGCACTGCAGCTCATAAAGTGTGCTGTACACAAGCTAAACTTTGGGTCGTACGGCTCAGGAACAGCATTATAAATAAATATTAACCACTAATCCCAAACAAATCAGGTTTGCTTTCGCATCCAAACACACAGCGTCTACACAACATGACGACAACACTACAACTCACTGAAGCATCGTCTTCTCTCTGTGTTTACCTTTGGACAGCATTACGCTAATATTTCACATTGTGATGTAGACATTTGTGAGATTAATATCTGGACATTAATCAATGCATTTTATGCATTTCTGGATCAGTGTTGTCTGTTAGACAGAATAAATCACTTTACAGGAGACTGTGACCTTTGAAGATCTTATACAAACAGATACATTACACAATAAAGGAAAATGAAAACATTAAAAGCATCATATGAACCCTTTAAATTAAGAGTGCAGTAATTTTTTAGTGTCTGACAATAAATGTATGACCTTAAAACCAAAATCTGATCTGGAATAAGTATCTACATATCCAGTGCTGAAGAGCGACTGTAAACTGGGTTAAGATTATAAATGATTGATTTTCAGTTCTCAGATATTTATCATATTGGCTACTTTTAAATATTTCTAATTAGGAAGTTATGAAGCGCTGAAGTTCTGCAAAGCATTTGTTAATATAAAACAAAGTTAGTTAAGGTTTAGTTTTTTACAGCAAACATCTGAAACTCCAGCCGTGTTTAAAATGATTCTCTGAAACAGATTCAGTCTTACCACTGTTTCTCTGAGAGACTCATCTTTCCTCTCTTCTCTGACATACTGCAGCTAAACTGTCATTGATCAGCACTAATGAGACAACAATCTGCTGTTCAGTACGACCTGGAGATGAATCAATATATAGAGTTAGCAGCAACAGCAACACAAAACACTAAATAAAATAAAGAGAGTTACAAACAAATGCACTGCCGTGTAGAATAACCAAATGATCTTAAAGAGAAATACTTTCGATTTCACTTCACAAAAACAACAGCATACAACAGAAGCGGAAATACGGAGAAACCTTCAGAAACACATTCTTTTACAATAAACCCTTTTTGAAAACTTACTTGCAGTCTTGTCCACTAAGAAGATGATTTATAACTATATGAAACGCGAGGCCTGTAGCATGTCAGCAACTAATTATCATATCTCTCAGACGGATTTGATTAAATATAAATAAACAATGTCCGCGAGAGTTAAAATTAGTCGTGTCTGTGCTAAAGTTATACTTATACAAATGTTTTTTTTAGGACATGGCATAGATCAAATCCAACGAGCAATGCTTTCTCTTGCTATCTGCATGTTTTCCGCGGTTACTTTCGTTTTCGCTTTCTTCTTCTTCGTGGGTTTTTCTGGAGGATTTCGAGCGAGCTGAACAGTTACTGCCACCTGCTGCACTGGAGCGAGGATATTACACCTAAACATTTATACACTGCGTTATTTTCCCTGTTCCTGAACTGTTGTTTATGATGTTTATTGCAAACTTTCGTCCTATTCATATTAGGGTGTAGTAATAATACTTGTTGTACAGTTTCTGCTTCTTTATGTATATAGGCTCCATATACAACTGTTTTTTTGATTCCATCATTACTTTGTCCAGCTGAGGGTTACCAAGCATTGCGTATTATAGAGAATTGTTCCACATTAAAGACAAAAATGAGTGTTCTATTGGATTAAGGTCTGGAGATTGGGCTGGCCACTGCATAACATTAATCTTGTTGGTCTGGAACCAAGATGCTGCTCACTTACTGGTGTGTTTGGGGTTGTTGTCTTGTTGAAACACCCATTTCAAGGGCATTTACTCTTCGGCATAAGGCAACATAACCTCTTTAAGTATTTTACTCAAACTGATCCACGATCCCTGGAATGCGATAAATAGGCCCAACACGTAGTATGAGAAACATCCCCATATCATGATGCTTGAGCCACCATGCTTCACTGTCTTCACAGAGTACTGTGGCTTGAATTCAGTGTTTAGGGGTCGTCTGACAAACTGTCTGTGGCCCCTAGACCCAAAAAGAACAATCTTGCTTCATCAGTTCACAAAATATTGTGACGAGGCTTACCCGTGGCTTACCCGTCCGACACGGCGATCTCGAAACCACAGTCGGACCTTCTCGTTTGGCTTTCAACGGAGGCAGTCGCTTCTTTTCACTCTCCCGTCCTCCCCTTTTTTCCTCCCTGCTTGCTTCTTCTGTCTCGTCTCATACCTATTGAAGAGACTCTCTCTGCACGGCTCTCCAAACTGGAAAATTATGGATTTGATCAACTGGTCTCTCAGCGAAATTGATACCATCTTCACAAGGAGAAGTCTGGGTTCTGGGGAACCCGTTTGTCCCGACGGGACGTTCGCGGCCGGATATACGAGGGATGCATGGGAGATGTGGCAAATCGTATGTCTGGCGGCTCTTTCTGTGGAGGACGCTGAGGATATCTACCTTTTCGGCACCATGATAACAGGTATTCTGCTGATTGGATTAGGCTTTGCCCTGGGTTATAGGAAAATTCGGAAGACGGGAACAGCTGTCCAAAGCCTCACAAGGCTGCCCGTTTTGATTGAAGCCGTGGGAAGAGCGGTCAGCAATGAGACTGAGACTATAAACCGGAATATGGATGCCATCATGTTGAAACTTACGGCTTTGCAAGTGAAAATTGATGATTTCAGAGACCAGAATGGACAGAGAGAATAAAGCTGTGAAGATACGCAGCGGTTCGCCCCAAAAGACACAACAAAATTTAATCGTATCTTTTCTGGCTCCCCCGTACCGGCTGGCTTGGCCAAGGTCATGCTGGATAAACTACCCTGAGAGAGCGATGCAGAGTAGACTCTCTTGCTCCCTTCCCCCATTACAGACATTACTCCCCTCCCGATCATCTGCCTCCGAACGCTTTTTACCGCCACCTGTCGAGCAGGTCTGCGACCGGCGCCGTAATAAATGGCACCGGACCGGACGGCTGCTTGCCAGAGCTGGATATGTTCCCCCTGTTGCAAGTCATGTGTTTATGGTATATGTGCTTTTGTGCTGAGGTGTTTTTTTTTCTGTTCTCACACTGTACTCCCCAATGGAGCATAGTCTGGGGGTAAACATTTTTTTTTCCTCCTCTCTTTCCTCATGTAAATGCTGTACTTTTCTTACATACCCTGTCTTCCTGTTCTGTCTACTACGTTGTCATATGTATGTTGTGTATGTATGGACAGGTGGATGGCTAATTTCGCTGGTACTTGTTACTAGTGACAATAAAGGGCTACTACTACTACTACTACGTAGGCAAGAGCCTCCCAGACAACAACCCTACCTTTTCTTGCTCGACGAGGCTTACCCGTCCGACACAGCGACTCTAAAACCAGTCGGACGCCGGCGAGAGCCTCCCAGCCAGACAATCTTACCTTCCATGTCCCACGCTCGGCGAGGCTTACCCGTCCGACTAGGCGATTACTGAAGCCAACGTCGGCGAGAGCCTCCCAGCCAGACAACTCATCTTTTCCGTCAGCTCGCACCACCATTCGAACCCCGCCGAACGCTACACACTCGACCGTTCAAACAACCTTAGCTTTCAGTCCACCACCAGCGAGGTTCCACCATCCGACCCACGAGTATCAATCTCACGTCGGAAGTCGTAAGAGCCTCCCGGCTGGACAACCTCACCTTTTCCTCCTACGTCAGCGAAGCTAACCCATCAAACAGGTGGGCACGCCCACCGGTTGGATGTCGGCTAAGCATCCCGACCATACTTTACCTTTCCGTCTTCACCTGTCCGACACAGTGAGCATCGATCTCACATCGGTCGCCGGCGAGAGCCTCCCGGCCAGACAACCTTGCCTTTTCTAGTCCCACGCTGGTGACGCTTATCCGTCCAACACAGCGGGTATGTGCCCCCGTTGGGTGTCGGCGAGAGCCTCACAGCTAGACGACTTACCGCTTCCCCCTTGGTCATCGAGACCGACCCG
>JAPDDL010001094.1:0-127325 GCA_027422435.1 Schizopygopsis pylzovi | reverse complement strand
AGTGTCGGCTTGCTGCGTTACATACGCTTATTGCTCCAGAGAGTCCCTATAGGCAGACCATGTTGAGTCCTCCAATCACCCTTCGGCAGCCAGACGTGGCGGAGCGCCTGGCGCCAGGCCTTTACTCCGTTATATCCTTGAGAACCGGATTTAGGCTGGGTCCCATATGTGTGACCCTACGAGGATCCCATATGTGTTATTCCATGGGTTGCTCCTAAACAAACCCGTGACTTTCCCTCTGGGAGAACCCACCTCTCGTCAGGTTGGAGTCACCCCAGTGCTTCCATATGTAGTACAGCCCTACAGGGCTAGTCCATATGTACTTCTCCACATAACTCCTGTGGGGAAGGATGTGGCTTCCGCAGCGTTCCTTTCTAGTGAAAGGTTACGCTTTCCCAGTGTTATCCAATAGTCTCACTGATGGGGTTGGGGAACAGCAGTGATCGACACTCTCTGTGTTGGCCCTGTCCCACTGTCTTTAAGCAAGGGGGTCAGGAGGCTTGCTACAGAGCGCTGGAAGGGGACAGCTCCTGTGGCGCTTTGGTAGGGATTCCTATTCGTCGGTCAGTCCGACGTACGTCGAACATGACCGACTGAATGGGAACGTCTCGGTTACATAGGTAACCCTTGTTCCCTGAAGGAGGGAACGGAGACGTACGTCCCGTCGCCACAGTCGCTGGACCCCGCTGTTGCTGCCGTCTTACTTGTTCGGCTCCTCAGCGAAAACCTGAAGATGCAACGCACCTGCTGCTCATTATATACCCGCTCTGCGAGGTGAGCAGCTGCTGCATATGATTGCATGCCAATGTGCATTGGCTCGTTTAGTTACACTCGAAGTAGATTGGCCTCTCTAGCGAGATTCCTATTCGTCGGTCAGTCCGACGTACCTCTCCGTTCCCTCCTTCAGGGAACGAGGGTTACCTATGTAACCGAGACATTATTGATTTAATTATTGTTTTTTTTCTTCATATTTATAATGTTATATTTATGCAATTATATATTTATTTAAGTATTTAAGTAATTAATCATCTTCTGAATAAGACAAAGATGTCAAGAACAATGTTATGATCCTAAAAAAAATGTTTCTGTATTTTGAAATAAGCTAAATAAGTAGTGATCGTAATAAAATAAGAGGTTGTAAATACTGTATCTTAGGGTTTAGGCCTTACATTGATAACATCAATATGGATAGATGTGATATTTATTTGAAATAAATATTTCACAAGCAAACTTAAAAAAATACAGTTAGTAGTTTGTGTTTTAAATAGGACAGTGAATACTGTTCAAAATTATGGCAAATGTATTTGTGTTCTTTATGTGTTTAGGTATTTATGTCTATAAAATTGAAGGGGCATTTACACGACACCATTTTCAACTAAAAAACAAAACACTTTTTAAATTATTCTGGCGACTCATTTACATGACAAAGCCTATTTGCGGGCCTGAAAACCCAAACTTAAATAACAAAAAAACAAAACAATTACAGTCTCTGTGTAAACAAAATGCAAATATGTGAAAATAATGACGCCATGCATATGCATAGTATGCACATGTGCGTAGTGTGTTTTATATATTTTTTTTACAAAGAGACTCGCACCAACTACTGAGCTGGAAAACAGATTACAGCATTTTTAGTAGTTTTCGCAGATACATGTGAATGGGGATAATTTTTGTTCAAAGTGTCTGTACAAAAAAAACTTTTCCATTTTTAGTACATTGTTGTCAATAAATGTACCATAAGAGTACACAATTGTTCTGCCCAGGCTCATCGGTAACACATGCCTTTACCTACATTTCTGAAATGAATGTATCTAAATGGATGAATCACTGCAGTGTCTAGTTGAAATAAATACTAGGGGCAGTACAAAATAAAGTAAAACTCACACAAAGTATGTATTACAGAGCCAGGGTTTAGATTAAGAAAGCCTAATTTTCACACAATTTCATGCAGAATATTATGACTTTTTATTATGACATGCTGTAAGATTTGAAAATTGATACTTTTGAATGTTAGCGTTGCATTTACAGCTTCAAACGCATACATTTTCTAATGCAGTAGGTTTGCTCTGTAGCTCACGCGGTATCAGTGGTGCACTTGTGAAGTGAAGAGCTAAAATCAGTAGTTAAGGAAGTTAAAATAGCATGGATGCATCATCGAATGTGTTTTTATATAACTTTTGCTATCGTTAACACTATCGGGTAGGTTTAGGGTTGAGTTTGGTGTAGGGTGTATGCTATTTTCTAACAAGATAGAGCATTAGCCTTTTAGTGTCACTCCCCAGACATATGAAGTCTGAACCACAGCAATATGTACCTGAATCAACGCAATAAAAATACTGCTATACATGCATCTACCGCTGGAATAAAAAACACAGCCACAGTCACATAATGAATGTGAATTTTAGCACTACTCACTGAATATTTCACCTCGTGCAGAAACGTGCGGTAATATCGTTCTTGAAGAAATATCACCACAAGCACATAATTCCAATGAACCTGGGGTGAATATGTTTAGGGGACACTGCATATAGTACCACAGCTGGTCATGCAGTGTTGCTTGCAGTCAGATTTTAGTTTTTTAAAGAATGCATACTGTTAGACTTTTAATGCTACCTCCTGTGTTCTTGTGGCTCAGTGGTGGAGTGGTACATTGCATTAGCAGTGCAAAAGGTTGTGGGTTCAATTCCCAGGGAACACACATACTGGAAATAAAATGTATAACCTGAATGCACTGTAAGTCGCTTTGGATAAAAGCGTCTGCTAAATGCATAAATAAATACTAAAGATGAACTTTGTATTCATCAAATAATCCTTAATATATCAGGGTTTACACAAAAATATTAAGCAGCACAACTGTGTTTAATACTGATAATATTAAGAAATGTTTCTTGAGCAGAAAATAAGCATTTTGGGATGATTTCTGAATGACAATGACACTGAAAATAAACAGGAATAATATATAACAATATTACTGTATTTTTGATTAAATAAATGCAGTCTTGTTAGCATTAAAATATTATAACAAATCGTATCTACCCAAAACTTTTGAACGGTAATGTATGTACCTGAAAAACACTACCGTGATGATTCCAAACAAACGAAACCAACAATGTATTTTAATGTTAAATGTTTCAATATAAATCTGGCAATTATCTGTATAATTTCAAGTGGTAATTTCAACTATGCAAGGTCACGTCTTTTCCTGACGTCCTGGGAGGCATTAGTCAGGAAGATCGCAGCTCTTGTTTTTGGTAGCTTAGTCAGACCCTGCACAGCAGAGGAACAGACCTAGTAAATAAACACAGAACTGAGGCTCCAGCATGCTGAGGCAGTGTCATCTGCAGTACGGGCTGAGATCACACCTCATTAGGGCTAATCAGTCTCATTCAGATCATCATTAGGCCCATCAGAGAGCTAATGAACACATGCTACCTTCACAAATTCCCAAAATGTCTTCTCATGCCACATGTAGCCGCTGCTGGCAATGAAGTCATGCTGTTTGCGTGACTAAGAATGGCTCTAGTACGATCTTTAATGTTGATATTGCTTTTTGTCTATTTCACCCCACCAGCGCAAACACAATCAAATAAGCCAGACCAAGATTCGAGTGGCCTCTACATTGCTCTTCATCTTGGCTGGCTGCATTCTCTTCGTCACCATACCAGCCATCATTTTCAAGCACATTGAAGGATGGACCGGGCTGGAGGCGATTTATTTCGTGGTCATCACACTGACGACTGTTGGGATCGGAGATTATGTTGCAGGTATGGACAGGATTTAGTTTTAGATTTTAGAATTAATGCGGAAAAGCACTTCTGTGATGATTATATGTATTTGTTAGAATGAAATGGCAGATTCCTTTGTTATACTAAGCCCTATTTCAATATTTTGTTCACCTTTAACATCTCATATTTCATCTAATGTATTCAATGATGGTACTGTCTCTTTAGTAACTAAGTAAACTACATTTTAAACAAAACTGGACAGTCATAGCTTTTAAAGTAGAAATAATTTTCATGAAATAAACATTCTTTCTTTCTTTCTTTCTTTCATAATTTCTTTGTGTTTATTTATTGCTCATTTTTGAAGGAGTTTAATATATTGAGATTAAAAGTTTAGGTCTGAGACAAGTGTGAAACAAACTCCATACAGGTCATTTGGGCAATTAGTAAACAAGGAAGGTGACCTCTGTGACACAAATGAGCCAGAAGTTAAAGAAACATCCATATTACATATATGATTTGATCATTTGGCATTTAGTGTCTTGTGGATCCACTTCAAGAAACAGGTTCAGTGGCTTTTGGTTTGCTTTGGTAGGCAAATCACAGAAGGGGAGAACTTTACCTACGCAGTTGAATGGATTCCTTCATAGACTTTGTTTCCATTTATTACTTGAATAAAACAAAGTCCATATACAAGTTATTTATTTTTGAAAATGTTTTTACTTGTAGACACCATGAATTGTCAAGAAAAAAACTGAGCTAGTCTGATTTCTGTTCTCATGAAATTGCTTACATGATTTTGATGAATGCCTCAAAAAGCATGTGGTTGTAGATTTAAAAGACAATCAAATGCTCACACCTCTGAAATGAAAGTGTCATTTATACATCTCTTCCAGGAGGTAATAGAAGAATAGAGTACCGTACATGGTACAGACCGCTGGTGTGGTTCTGGATCCTGGTTGGACTGGCTTACTTTGCTGCAGTTCTTAGCATGATTGGAGACTGGCTCAGGGTGCTTTCTAAAAAGACAAAAATGGAGGTGAGACTTTTGTTATCATTTTATTTATCTTGATTATTCCAGCTAAACCTTTATACTTCCAAATATGATGTAATGGTCAATGACATGACATGCCACTATTTGATTAATTTACAAAAAAAAGACACCAAAAATGTAATTTATATATATAATAACTTTGATATATTATCTTATATGATGAACGTATTTTTTATGTCTGTATTATCATTCATTGTGATATTTTTAGGAGCATAAATGCAAAAATAATCTGGGTGATACAACTTTCTTGATATCATAATTAAGAAAAAATAATATTTGTAACAACAATATTTTTCTTATAATCACTTATCTGAAAATTCTGAGAAAATCAGTCATGTGATGCAAAAACAGAGCTAAAAAAATTCAAACGAAAATATTCGGTTATGACTGTAACCTCGGTTCCCTGAAGAGGGAACGAACGTTGCGTCACAGATTTAAGACGCATGGGGAACGCTTTGCGTGATAAGTCTTGAAGCACATGTGTAATCAATCCAAGGTGTAATTGGGACATCAGAGTGGGTGATGTTTACGGTTAGGACCAGCCTTCTGCATCACAAACCTCTTGGAGAGCAAATCCTGATATCAGTGCCTTGAAGACCGCCATACTCCTGGTCGAGTGGGACCGGACAGCCATAGGAGAAGGCTGACCGGGCGACTCATAAGCAAGTGAGATGGCCTCGACCACCCACTTGCTCATCCTTTGCTTAGATGGAGGGGACCCCTTGTTAGGAGGTTCAAAACATACAAACAGTTGTTCATTTTTACACCACAGGGCAGCTCTTTGGATGTAAGCATCTAATGCCCATACTGGGCAGAGCAAATTGTGCTTTTCCTGGTCCGCATTCTGAAAAGGAGGAGGACAGAAGGCTTGCAGCATGATCGACCTCACCACATTAGCGGGAACTTTAGGAACGTAACCTGGTCTAGGATGGAAGAATGCTTTAACCATGCTGGGTGCAAATTCCAGGCACGAGGGTGCAACCGACAGTGCTTGTAAATCTCCTATCCTCTTAAGAGATGAGATAGCAAGGAGGAACAACGCTTTTAAAGTCAAAAACTCTGCCGGCACCTCCTCTAAAGGCTCAAAGGGAGCCAGGGAAAGGCCTTGCAGGACAATGGCCAGATCCCATGTCGGCACCCTGGTGCGAGCTGCAGGCCTCAGCCTCAAAGTACCACGGAGGAAATGAGATACCAGGGGGTCTTTCCCCAATGACATTCCACCCAAAGGAATGTGTTAAGCACTTATGGCCCCCACATAAACCTTTAAAGTGGACGGGGTTAGCCCTGCAGTGAACCGATCTTGCAGGAACTCCAGCACTATACCGACTGGGCAGTTAACTGGGTCCAACTGACGGTCACTACACCATGAAGTGAAAACTTTCCACTTCAAGGCATAACGTTTCCTTGTGAAGGGAGCTCTGGAGTGGAGAATGGTCTCAACAACCTCTGTTGAGAGACCCGAGTCTATGAGCTGGGCCTCCTCAGAGGCCAAGCCCACAGTTTCGGTTGGGGGTGAAATATCGAGCCCGCTGCTTGCGACAGAAGATCCCTCCTGACGGGGAGCTCCAGAAGAGGCCCTTCGAGAAGGGATATTAAATCTGGGAACCATACTCTGCCCGGCCACCGCGGGGCAATGAGAAGTAGTAGAACCCGCTCCCGGCGAACTCTCTACAGGACTCCCTTGAGCAGAGCAAATGGGGGAAATGCATATAGACAAAGCCTCGGCCATGTCTATACCATCGCGTCCAGTCCGAGAGCAGCTGGATGCGTGAGGGAGAACCAGAGTGGACAGTGAGACGTCTCTTGAGACGCAAACAGATCCACTTGTGCCTGGCCGAACTCCTTCCATATCAGCTCCACCACCTCCGGGTGGAGCCTCCATTCCCTGGGCCTCAGCCCCTGACTGACAGGATGTCTGCTCCTATACTGTGGGCCACCGGGATGTAAGCTGCTCGAAGAGACAACAACTTCCCTTGGGACCACAGGAGGATTTGGCACGCCAGTTTGCAAAGTGGACGTGACCGCAAACCCCCCTGGTGATTTATGTAGGAGACCACAGATGTGTTGTCTGAGCGGACAAGCACATGGTGGCCCCTGAGGTCTGCTGGTCATTCCACAGACCCTGACTCGAGTGTCCCTCTAAGATCGCTCCCCAGCCCGTGAGAGAGTCAACTGTCATTAGCATCTTGCGATGACATGAAGATCCAAACACGGGACCCTGGGACAGGAACCAAGGTTTCTTCAACATTACCAAGGCACGAAAGCATCGCCGTGTGAGCTTGATCATGCGAAAGGGGTTGCCCCTCTGGGAAAACCCTTTGGTCCTGAGCCGCCACTGCAGAGGTCTCATGTACAGCAGTCCAAAATGTATAACATTGGATGCAGCTGCCATAAGACCTAACGATCTCTAATACTGTTTGACAGTGCATGACTGGCCTAGCCTTATTTCTCTTCACAGATGACAGGATGGACTCTATACGTGCCGGTTACAGGCGCGTCTGCATCAACGTTGAGTCCCATACCACGCCAAGGAAAGTGGTCCTCTGAGGTGGAAAAAGCACACTCTTTTTGGCGTTTAACAGTAACCCCAACTCTTTCATGTGGGCCAGCACGACATCTGAATTCCGCACTGCCAACTGATGCGACTGAGCTAGAATCGCCCAATCGTCAATTTAGTTCATAATGCAAATACCCTGAAGCCGAAGAGGCAACGGGGCTGCATCTACGCATTTCGTGAAAGTGCGGGGTGATAATGCTAGGCCGAACAGAAGAACCCGATAATGGTATGCTTTGCCCCCAAAAGCGAACCTCAGGAACCTCCTGTGACACAGAATGATGGATATGTGGAAGTATGCGTCCTTGAGATCTATCGTTACAAACTAGTCCTCGGATCTTATCTGTGGCACGATTTGTCTCAAAGTTAACATTTTGAACTCCTGCATGACAGAGTCGTTCAGAACTCGAAGATCTAAAATGGGACGCAACCCACCCCCCATCCTTCTTTGGAACTATGAAATACTGGCTGTAAAATCTGGTTTCCCTGTAGGAGTGAGGTACATATTATATGGCCCCTTTCTCTAACAGAGCTTTCACTTCTTGTTCCATTACCAGAACCTGCTGTGGGGCCACCTCGGTAAACATCACCCCCATGAGCCTGGGAAGGCGAGACCCGAACTGTATTTGATACCCTTTTTCCATAGTGTGCAGGACCCAACAAGATATATTTGGCAGAGGTTTCCACGCTGCCAACAATTCTACTAGAGGTACCAGCCTCTCGAGACTGGTTTCTGGATTTATATGTATTTGTGCAGTCAGAACAACGTCCTGAAACAGTGAACCGGCAGGATGCATCTGAACTGACCGCTCTGAAACCCTCCTCAGAGGGGGCGGGCATCCCAAGGCCACTACGTTTCCGGGTGGACCTTGAGATATGCACTCGCCGCTGATTCCTGAAATCTCTCGACAACCGAATTCACTGCATCGCCGAAGAGGCCAGAGGAAGAAAGGGGAGCATCCATAAGGAAGTTTTTATCTTTTCCCTTAATATTTCTCAAATTTAACCATAAATGTCTCTCAGTGGCCACCAGGGCTGCCATAGACCGACCGATTGATTTAGCCATTTCCTTGGCGGCCCTGAGAGACAAATCTGTGGCCCGACGCAGTTCGCAAACTGCGTTCGGACCAACACCCTCGCCCTCATCGAGATCTGCTAATAATTTAGCCTGGTAGGCTTGCAACAGCGACATAGCGTGTAAACATGCTGCAGCCTGACTAGCCACTGAATAAGCCTTTCCCACCAGTGTTGATGTAGTTCTCACTGGCTTAGTGGGTAATACCGGGGATCTAGCGGATGAAGATAATTCAGGGGAGAGATAGCTCGCGAGCGTGCGTCTCTTCCACCTTCGGCATCTCTCCATAACCGTGTACTTCTTTATTTAATATAGAGGAATAGTGTGATGTTTGTGTACTATAGACTACCGGTTTATAGGAAACCGGTTTATCCCATGATCTCCACCCTCTCGAGTGCTGCTGTGGGGCCACCCGTGCATGCTCCTCTCCCAAACAGGCAACACAAAGAATGTGTGTATCCCCACCGTTAAATAACGCGGGCAGGGATGAACGCACATCCTAAAAGCTTGTTGTTGCTTGCTCGCCATAACTAGTAATGAATACTGACAGACAAGGAACTCCAAATAAAACAAGGACAGTTTCACACAGAGCGCTTGTGAAGAGACAAAAAGCTAGAGACAGCTTCGTTTGGGCAGGCTTTATAGCTTCCTGGTTTGTGACATCACCCACTCTGACGTCCCAATTACACCTTGGATTGATTTCACATGTGCTTTAAGACTTATCACGCAAAGCGTTCCCCAAGCGTCTTAAAACTGTGATGCAACGGAGTTCCCTTGAAAGGGAACATATTTAAAAATTAGTGTCTGACCTTTTTTTAATCACAAGGCAGCGTTGTAAAATGTTGTGTGGTTCATCTAATCAAAACATTATAAAACATACTTTCTACCTTAATAAATATTATTTTTAAATAGTTTCTGAAAATAATCATTAAGATGTGTTAAAGAAAATATTAGTTTTACTTAATGGTTACGCAGCAGTTTTTCAAAAACATATGAAACCAACATCAACACAAATAACACATTTTAAGAATTTGGCACATGTTTTTCATTTTCTTTATCAGAGACTCATAAATGCCATTGAAACGTACAAAGTTTAAACTGTTATTTGGAAGGACAATTTAAAGCTTACAGGTTTATTTACCATTGTCATCTTGTTGAAGGTGGGTGAAATTAAGGCTCATGCTGCTGAATGGAAGGCCAACGTCCGCGCAGAGCTCCGTGAGACCAGGCGCCGACTCAGTGTGGAAGTCCACGACAAACTGCAAAGGGCCGCCACCATTCGCAGCATGGAGCGCAGGCAGCTAGGTTTCGACCAGCGGGCCCATTCTTTGGACATGCTCTCCCCTGAACGTCGAGCTGCCTTCAACAGCCTGGACACCACCAATTACAAAACATCCTCCCAGGAGAGCATCGACACAAAGCTCAACAACCTGCGTCTACGAGTTGAGCAGAATGAGCATCGGCGGAGCGACCCAAGTCAGGCGTACTCTGAAGATAACATGTTCAACCGCCTTGGTTCTGTCACAAAACTGGCCAAACGGAACAAGAACAAAGAGTTGAGGAAAAACATCCCAGACGACGGTCGGAAAGCCTTAGATCCCTTCACCTGTAATACTCCCACAATGGATGAGGAGAAGAAAGAGGACGAGGACGAGGAGCTTGAGAAAGAGGTCAACACCAGTCTGACCAACTTACCTCTTTTTGTGGAGAGCCCCAATAAACAAAACGGATTCATTCCTCTACCGCCACAGTCCAAAGAGGAAGAAACCGAGACAAAACTTGAAGACAAAGAGTTCCATTTGCAGATGGAGCCCTAGAGGGAACCATGTAGGAAAATAACATATGCCTAAAGTGCCTTGTTTAGCCCTTATACCCTGAGCTGAGATTTAAGAATCTAAATTTATTCTGTTCCTTTAACTGTTCATTGTATCCTGATAACTTGATAATGGAAATATGGCAACAGTAGCACTGGAAGACAGCTGTTTCTCTTCTTCAGACAACTGAAAAATGCTTGTATAAGTTGGAAAGAATCTCTCCAAAAGTCCAGGACAAAATCCGTAACAAGCTACATTGGCAGTTTTTTTGAAGCGTGACTGAAAGTGCTTCACTTTCAATGTTCTCTCTGCCAGACTGTACTTCAAGGTAATTTGTCAAGAAGCATAAGTGCTTAGAAACAATATCTGTCAAGATCCCCCACCCATTTTAAATGAAGAAACCTACATTGAGACTTGAATCCCCCATGATCAAAGTTGATGAAACTTTTTGAATATGAAGAAACCATGTTAAATTGGTGACATGTTGTATATGCACGGATCTCAACTGTCCTGTAAAACAAGTTGAGTGCATCAATATGTGATCCAGATTTATGAAGTTAATATATGAAATCTCAGGGCTTGTAGTCCTCCTGTAATTTTTCAATTGTACGGTATGTCTGACATACGATTCTCTGTGCTCTCGTGAAATGTCTAAATCTGTTGCTACACGGTACTGTTTTAATAGTTTGAAATTTTAGGACAATGGTACAAAAGAGAAGCCATAAGATCGAAAGTCATGGTGGTCATCATGTAAGGTAGGATATCTAGTAGAGTTTAATTACAAATGACTAAACATATCTGTTTATTTCCATTAAAGGGATAGTTTACCCCCCCAAAATAGATCCAAATCTGTATATCTTACTTTTGTCTGCAGAACACAAATGTTTAAAATGTATTTTGTCTATCCAATTGAAGTCAGTAAGATCTAAAACAACACATGTTGAAGGCATTTTCCATTTTTGGGTGTACTGTCCCTTTAAGCCAATGTAAAGTGAGTGAGTTCTGAGAAACACAGTTGAAAGTGGATTGAATCTTGTAGCCAATCAGCAGTAAGGGGGCGTGTCCACTCATGTTTGGGGAGATTTCTGTAGCATAGCATGCTAGTGAATCTGGGACTAAGCTAACAAGACGCGATCGTGTTGGGTAGGGGCCTGTTTGTTTTGGTCATTTCAAATATCAAGAGTTTTGCAGAAACCGCTTACTGTACCTTTATTTAGTTGACTGATGGTGGCGCTGATTACAACATTATAACAGATTCACAATGTTATATTGACTTGTGAAAGATCAGGGTACAATCTTGACTTGATTGAAGTCTACTAGACATTCTGTATGTGAATGAAAGACATATAGGCTACTTATGTTTTAGCTTTTTTGAAAGTATAGGATACAGTTTCAATTAGGGTTGACAGGGAAATGTTATTATCTTTTTTTGCCAGAAAACCTTTCTTTGAAAATACCATTTTGCACTTTTTACAAGTTTCTGTCTTTATTTTATGATTGTTGTCTCTTTTCCAGAATGTTTCTGGACTAGACCCTTGACACACCACTAAATAATGTGCTAATTGCCTGGGAGCGTCTGACATATTTGTGTGTGTGTTTGTATTGAAACCAAATACTGCTTTGTCTGATGTAATTGTTGTCTTGCTGACTGTATTAATGAAATCTCCCCAAGGCAGACACGCGTATCGGTACCTCATTCCCACCAACTCGTAAATGCACACATACATATTTACAGCTGCAGCAAAATGCTTGTTGTTGAGCTAATGTTAATTACTCTTTTCATGTTTGCAATAGCGAATGCAGCAACCGACTGAATATTTGTGATAAGAAAAAAAGCTATGAAAATGTAAAATATTTTAAAGCATTCAAAACTATTTAAAGACACGGATCCCTAAAAGCATGCTGCTGTACTGATATGTTATCATGCTATGGTATTGATTGTACCACAAACATGCTTCTTGAGACTTTGAAATGTCCATGTTTGAGCTCTACTTCGGGCTGCACATGCTAGTAAATTGCTGTTCGCAGTATCTGCAGTACCATCTGCAACCATTACATTCAATGTAATGAGTGCCTTTTGGAAATAAACAGTTGAACAAAACACAAAAATGCTTCATTTGCCGTTTTCTCTTGAATAATTAATTTAAACTCCACTTAGTTTAAACCATTTTCAGAAATTACCTGCAGAGCCTTATCAATTATACAGATTCCTCGCTCAAAGGTCAACTTGAAATGTAAGAATCCACAAAATCATCAACAACTGAAAGAACACTCAACGTGCTATTTAAAAATCCTGAAGTAACGTTCACCTTCAAATGTGTGTCCAGGTGTAAGATCATCCTGAACTACAATTGCAAATCTTATGCAACCTTAATGGGGAATAAATGCCTCTTAAAATAGGCCTGGAATGAAAATTAGCCAAACCGCATTTATCTAAACATTCAATAACAGGTTTTTGAAAAAAGGATATATATGAATATCTGATAGGCTAAATTGTTCAAAAGGCCCTTTAGTGTCGTCACTGCAAGATACAAGGCAGAGTGAGCTATGCGAAGCAACTCTTCTAAGCATTACCGACCTTATCATCGGAGTCAACAATAATGAAGAAGCTGTAATCGGATGTAAATGTAGAAGCAATTTCCTTTGGGAACATCTTGCATGTTTTGTGTGTGTGCATGAATGTGTTTGGCTCCATTAATGTGCATCTTACATACTTAAATCTAGCCAACAGGACTATGGTTAAAACGTTATGTTTATTTAATTTATTTATTTAATTTGTTCACAGTTAATAGAAAGTAAAAAATTAAAACTTACATTATAAATTGCATACAATTTTGAGAAAGGGTAATGATATAAACTGTTATTGACATCCATCAGTTTGAATGAATAAATAAGTACACTATTTGGTTACAGAAGGACACCTGCAATGAGAGCAAAAGCACCAGGATATTCCAAGTTTGTATAAAATTATGTCTAGTTTCTCAATTTATATCAGGACAATGTAAACCTAGCATGATTTTTGGGCAAAACTACATTATGGTATGGTATTGTGGTTCACAATATTACCCCGTTTATTGTAGGTGCACTGGGATATTCCTGTGAATATTGCCTTTTGTACGGCACAGATTTCTACAGCATCACACCTCTCAGCATCCTTTCTATTTTCTCACAAGCAACAGTTTCACACACTGTGTGAAGAACATCTCTACACCAGCACGTAATTAAAAAGTGTACTAAAAGTTACCTTAATGTATTCTAGCACAGGCAATCCAAACACGATAGCAGCACGTTTAAATACGGTGCAAGTAGTTCAGGACTTGTGGCATGTCTACATTTGTTGAATGGTTTGGTCCAATGTAGGACACAGGGTCATTCAAAGGTGACATGAAACAATAATTTAAGTTATCCAACTTCTATCTAATATCAACTCCCTGTTGGTATACATGTAGGTGAATATTTTGTGAGTAGGCCCATTCATTGATTGAGAGATTGAGAGATAAGCAGATGTGGGTGAGGAAGTGTGAAAAATCTATTTAAAAAAGATGACCCCTTTAAGAGCATTACCTAAGTGGAATGTGCTTGAAGAGCTGTTAGAGCTGTGTGAAATAATACATAAAACGAGTTGAATAAGTTAACTGGCGCACATCTTTAATTAACGTTAATTTGAAATTCTTAATAAATGCATGTGGATTATTTCATATTATTATGCGGAATTTGAAGTACGCGGATTCATTTATCCGCTATAAAGTTGTCTAAAACGCTAACGTTCACAATTCCTACTTCTTTTGTTGTATTATACACTGTTACCATAACATCCTTCACAGTACACAAGAATACAACAACCTGCCCCACTCTTTATGAATTATACACATCTTACATGTGTAACAGTGATGTGTTCGTCGTGTCCTCGGATGGTCTTCTCACTAACATTTGAACATTTCGCTGGTTGGTGATCTGTAATTGTTGAACTTCCATAATCCAGCTCTATCAAATAAAGAGTTCAATAAATTTTACATTTATGTTGAAGTTTGAAGTCACATCCATATATATTTGTTATAATATTAGTAGCTAAACTTATATTTCTCCAACTGTA
Source organism: Schizopygopsis pylzovi (assembly GCA_027422435.1). Lineage (NCBI taxonomy): Eukaryota > Metazoa > Chordata > Actinopteri > Cypriniformes > Cyprinidae > Schizopygopsis > Schizopygopsis pylzovi. The sequence continues at coordinate 113,013 of JAPDDL010001094.1, read as the reverse complement.
ATTATGAGTTATCGCCGCGTCCATGAATTCCACACATATGAAAGTCCCGCCTGTGACTTGTGAGATGGCCAATCATAACGCAGAATTTTGGAGTTCCACCCAGTGTCCAATGCCATGTACGGGTTTATACTGTGTGACATTAATGAACTGTTAAATGCCATATGCATGCCTGCATTATATTTACATGTCCTGGCTATTATATATATATATATATATATATATATATATATATATATATATATATATATATATGTTATATTTGAAAGTTTGCGAAACATTTTTTTGTCTAGCATTATATAAAAGCTGTTCTCACATACAGGTGCATATAAGACACTTGTATCTGTGGCACGTAAAGGTTGAGCTCTCACATTAGTGCTGGAATCACACCTGTCACAGTACAGAACGGATGTGGCCTGAAGAACAGATGAGCTCTTGGCAAGGGCAACAGCGCTGGTGTCGCACTCTGAATCTGACTTGAATCTACTGGGTCACAGCAGGATATTTCCTCTGCAGACTGTTAGAAGTCGAAATATTGATGAATCTGAAGCCTGTAAGCCAACTGCACAGCAAAAAAATAAATATGTACTTTAATAACTTACTGTTAAATGTTTAATATTTCATATCTATTAACTCATTGTGATGCCAGGATGCACTTGTTCCTTTTATTTAAATTAAACATTAGTTATTTCTTTTGGTGAGGTTATTATGACAATGTATAACCTGAAAAAAAACAAGCAATGAAGCAGACAATTTTCTGCTGTTCAATTAAAATAGATAACAATAATAAAAAAAAAAACTTTAGATCATTGTTACAATGATGGCAAATATTAAAGCAACTGTATGGAATTGTGTTTTTTTTTTTTTTTTGCTGCCATAAAACTATCCAACCTTTTCACATAATTTCATACCCGTTATCCAAACGTGGAAAAAAAAACTAAAATACAAAAGTGATTTATTAAAAGTCAGTGTCATGATGGTTTCTGTTATTTAATGGTAAACAAAACAAAACAAAACAAAAACAATGCTTTAACTTACGGCAACTTAATATTTTACACTTGCCTTAGACTATAACCTTTTTTTAGGTCTAAATTAAATAGTCTAAATTCTCACCTTCATTTTCAACAAATTAGTTATTGAACTGACGATGAACTGAGAATAGGGCTCAAATCACAAATTTGAGGTAGGGAAGAGGCAGAGAGGCAGGGAAGAGAAGTTCTTGAACGAGACTGATGGTCAGTTCATGTCGGTTTGGATGTTCTTGCTGCTTTATGCATTGAATGCACTGTTCTGATTTTCTTTCATCTTTTGTATGAGTCTTGGGGGATGTTGTTCAGATTCACAGATCTGAAAACAAACACAACAAGCCCATCTGGACAGCACTAGGAATCTCCAGCCTATTCCACACTATCACATTAAAAATGTATTGCACTGTAATATACAGTTGGAGAACAAAGGTTTAAGATCACATTGAAAATATGTGATTCAAAATCCTAATTCAAACTTAAAGCAAACGGGTTTCCCCATTTTTTAAAATACATTTATTAATTTATTTGTTATATATAGTTAAGAATGTTATGAACACTGATCTCTATTATAGATCAGGGGTTATGATGTAAAATAAAAAAATAAATGTGTATGGTTATTAATTATTTCTAAATAATCAAATGTGTGAAGGCTTCGCCCAGAGTCATCATTTACTCTAATTTTCCAAAACTTTTGTTCAGGATATTCTTTCTTAGTGGAACATAATTTTTTTTTTTCATGCATCAAAAGAGGAACACAATTGCCCATTAACTTGTAAATATATTTAAAGTCTTACCTTAAAAAACGTATGCATTAATAACATAGTAGCATCATTTTTAATTATGAAGTTAAAATATAGTAAATTAAAAAATATATTAGCTTAAACATGGTAACTGTAATATCAAATGTATTCTACAGATAATCAAGTACTTTACTTGTGTTATATGCTAGTCAACACAAGTGTACATCAAACAATATATTACAATTATTTAAAACTTTTATTTGACATTACTATAAATTGCACATTTTAAAAGTGTACTTAAATGTGTTAAAAAATGCACTACTTTAGTGGCCTTTTATTTCATCATATTTTACATACATTACACCACAACTGCACATTCAATACAAGTAGCACACTTTTTTCACAAGGGTTCTTAAGCTATAAAGTGGCTTTATGAGAAGAACACTAATGATATTTAAGTCACTATGTATTAAAAATCAAACACAAGATTACAAATATTAATTTCTGTGTGAACTATGCCTTCAATTCCTGTGTGAACCAAAGCAAAGGGATTTGAAAAGTGCGGCTCACAAAGCAAACACAGACTACATCAGTTACTGAGAGAATAAAGAGGTGTGACGTGATGCAGTTGGGTTGTCATAGTAACTGTTATCTCTTAAAAATCCCCTCATGTAGATTTCAGCCAACTGAAAGAAATAGAGAGAGACAGTGGGTGACTTTGTGTAAGACACCACAGTGAATATCCACCACCTGAAATGCTCTTCACATGATATGTTTATTTTTTTTAATCTGTTAAATTGTGCTGCTGCACCTTGAATGCTAATGCACTAATGTATCATAATGAACTATGAATAGATTTAAACATGTTTGTACTGCCATGGAATTAAACTAATTTGTGGCAAATTAGCTGTGAGCTTACTGCATAATAGAAACAATGTGGAACTTGGTCTTACGTCAGATATTACACACATTTTCTTAAATCCATTTTCAGCCCATGCTTTTGTACACACCCACTAGATTATAATAAATCGCTTTCAGGGTATAGTAATTCCACATTGCATTTTCTTTTTAAAATGCATAGCTTTACATTTTACACACTTCTCAGCATGTTATGCATTTTGCTTTTTTTTACCGTGCTTAAGCAATCTAGACCGCATTGTGAGTTGAGAGGGGATCACTGCATACACTTCTGACTAATGGTTGGAGAACTTTTAGAACTATTAATAATACAATTATTTAAGTGGGCAAATAAACCAACTGTAAACGGCCATTAACAGAAGCCAGAGACTCAAAGCGAAGAAAGTACTGTAGCAGGCAGAGCAAACTTGCTTCGTCATGCGGGAAATAGTGGAACTTCCATTTGAAGTTTTTGTTTGGTGCAGATATGTTTTATATAGCATCATTTTACAAAGCTATGGTTAAACCACTCTGTTTTTGCTTCAGACTTTGAAATTATAATAATCTGTAATTAATCGAATTTACATCAAAAACAGCTAATTCTTCATGCAGCATTTTTGTTTGGATTATGATTAAAATGCAGTTGTTCTGGAACCGTTTCATGCATGCTGATTCATAAGAAGGCACAGTCAGGGGAAAACCATGAAAACATCAGAAAAAAAAGAACTTTTGGTTGATCATTGCTTAACACCCTTTAAGAAGCCAGCGTACCGCTGGCGGGACACCTAGTGGTGTCGGAGTAAAGTCGTCAGACACAAAAACTCAAAAAAACTAAAAACTGAACATGTCATATATACGTAGAAAGCCGAGATTCTTGTGATTCGAACGTTGTAAACCATTTTAAGATACAATAAACACAGCAGGTACAATCAGTGTCTTTGTCAGACCACCAACAATTAAATAACAACAACAGAACTGAAGGAGCTCACCTATAAAGCGTCCTTTTAGTCCACTGATCCATAAAAGTTTGACAAACATGGTGTTGTTTCACTGTAAAGGGTCCAAGCTATCCAATTCCGTGCAATATTTAGTCCATAACACATGCATTTGTTGATAATCATCCACGGAGTGTAGTTGTATCATTTCAAATTAGCCGACGGAGCTATCAATTCTTCTGAATTTTCTATAATGTAACTTGGAAAAACATGTAAACATGTAAAAAAACCTAAGAGAGAGGGTGGACTCTGCCCGATTCTAGATCTCGGACCCATCAACAGAGCGCTTGGCAATCGTCTGTTCAGGATGTTAACGCTAAGCAGATCCTGGCACAAATTCGCTCCGGGGACTGGTTTGCGTCCGTGGATTTAAAGGATTGGATTTACTTTCACATTCGGATAGCACCGCATACACAGACGGTTTTTCTGAATAGCTGTCAACTGTCAGGGAGAAGCACAGCGTTCCAATACATTGTTCTCCCGTCCGGGTCTGCTCTGGCCCCACGCACTTTCAAAGTGCATCAATGCAGCACTTCCCCCTCAGATCGAGCGGAAGGCGCATCCTCAACTATCTGGATGATTGGCTGATTTTAGCTCGGTCCCTGGATACGCTTATCAGCCACATAGACTCGCTGTTTATTCACTTGGAGTCCCTACGGCTATGAGAGCCCACCTCTCGCGAGATCGCGTGGGGGATGAGACCCTGCCTCTCGTGAGATCGCGTTGGGATGAGAGCCTGCCTCTCGTGAGATCGCGTGGAGATGAATCCCGCCTCTCGCGAGATCAAGCCACGGCCAATTGTCTTCCCTGCGCCTTTTTCAGGGAGGGCAGCTCTGTTCAGTTGAGGGTATTTCAGAGACTGCTCGGACTCAAGGTGGCAGATTCAGCGGTATTACATCCGGGATTATTACACATGCGCCCGCTGCAGCTATGGCTGGAATCTCGAGTACCGTGAACCGCGTGGACTTCGGGATGTTGCGCATCGCGGCCACATCGAAGCTCTGACGCAAACCAGATGCGCCAGATGATCCCAGATGATCACGACGGATGCATCGACTCACGGCTGGGGAGTAGTGTGCGAGGGAATGCCAGCTTCGGGACTGTAGCTGGAATCTCAGAGCCGGTGGCACATAAACCGCCTGGAGCTGGAAGCAGTCTTTTTAGCTCTAAAGGATTTTCAGCCACAGCTGGAACAGCAAAATGTACTGATTCGCACCGACAACACGTCTGTGGTTTCGTATATAAATCCTCAAGGAGAGTGGAGATTGCACCCCGAGTCGGTGGTATAAAATGGATGAGCGGACAGACAGAGATTCAGATGCGGTGGCTGCAGCGACCGTATCTCGGCTTTGTTACTGGTTAATAAAGTCTAATTTTGACATCTGGAACTCTGCTTCTCGAGCCTCATTGACTAAAATGAAGGAATCCATCTCTCGTTCTTTGGGCCACGACAGAAGCAGTCTTCTTAGCTCTAAAGGATTTTCAGCCGCAGCTGAAACAGCAGCATGTACTGATTTGCACCGACAACACGTCTGTGTTTTCGTACATAAATCCTCAAGGAGAGTGGAGATTGCACCCCGAGTCGGTTCGGATGATCTGGAACCGCTAGCGTTAAGGGAGAGTGGAGGTGGATCTGTTCGCCAAGAGCGAGAACACGCACTGCCTGTTGTTCTTCACTCCCCGCTGACATCACGCTGACCAGCAGCTAGGCCGTATGCATTTCCTCCGATCAAGAAATGTTGCCGCTGGTGTTATGAGAGATCAGGGTGGAGCGAGCATCAGTGATACTCATCGCCCCGAATCCCGAGCCTTACAGTCTCGCACGCTCATGGGAGCGCGAAAACCCTCTACAAGACGTTTGTATGCTTCAAATGGGAGTGTTTGTGAAAGAGTCAGGCTCATATCGACCCGACTACTTGCACCGTATGTTCTGAGTTTCCCGCTGCACAGACTGTATAGTGGATCGTTACCATCGACACTGAAGTCTATGTCGCGGCCATTGCCGTGTTCGTTCCCCGCAGAGCGGGCAATCGTTCGGTAAAAAAAGACTACATCCCCCATGTCCACTTTCGTTTCCGCCCTGGGACCAGGAAGTGGGTTAAGAGCTCTCTCATTGCAACCATTTGGGCCTTTATCATCCGTAGGTTTGAAGGGGCTATTCCTTAAAACTACAGTCCTTCTGGCCTTCGCTTCGGCTAAGCGCATAGAGCATTTACACGCTTTTTCTGTGGACAGCGACTGCATTCGATTCGGTCCTGGGGACTGCAGTGTCACTCTATGGCCGAGATTGGAATACGTGCCTAAATCACTGTCTACCCCCTTCGAAAGGACAGAGACAGTTCACCGTCAGCCCTTGCTACTAAATCATCGCCCTCACAGAGTGCGGACGCCCAGACTGCAGTTTGCCTCATCAGTGTTTTGAGATTTTACATTGACCGTTCAAGCAGTTTTCGGCAATCGATCCAGCTTTTGGGTGCTATGGTGGGTGTACGAAGGGCCGAGCCGTATCGAAACAAAGTCTGTCACACTGGATTGTGGACGCTATCACGGAGGCATATACAACCCAAGGTTTGGAAAATCCCCTCTGCACATTAGGGGCCGTTCAACGAGGGCTATCATTCCACCTAGCGTGGTCAAGATGTATGTGTATTCAAGATATTGCTTGGCAGCCGGTGGTCTTCGCAGAATACCTTCGCCAGGTTTTACAAGCTGGACGTTCAGTCCTTAGCCTCCCAAGAGCGGTCGGTGAGTAACTAATTCATGTTGCTAACGTTACCTTTTTGTGGGAGGTGCTGTTTGTACAGTACATTACGCAGCCCTCTATGAGGTGTTTGTACAGTACATTACGCAGCCCTCTATGAGGTGTTGTTATTGTCGGCCCTGAGTTCAGTGCCGCGTACATGGTCATGTTATGGTATTCTGCTCAAACACAGTTAACTCTGTATAGCTCCTATAATACTGCTATGGCTGGATGTGTTCTGCCCTGCTCTCAGCGCAGCCCATGTAGTCACTTGCCAGATATGCAAATTTAGTATGTAGGCGCTCATTGGCTTATCTCCATCTATCAGCTGTGAGCCCACCCTACGAGCGCCGTTATTGGTGGGAATGCTACCGCGCTGTGTAACTGGTACAGGCTGTCCGTAGCCTCTTTCACGGCGGGGTTGAATAACGTTCCCATAACGGAGAATTCTCCGTGATGTCTCGTGAAAGCTCGAAAGGGAACGCTCCGGTTACTATCGTAACCTCGGTTCCCTGAGAGCGGGAACGAGACATCACGGTGATCGCCGTGATCGCTGCTCGTTCAGCCAAGCGGCGTTCAGTATCAGATTCTGACGTAATTGTCGCGGGCGCCGCATTTATACTGCCTCTCGAGCTCGTATTTGCATGCTTCGCGACAATTGGCCAGTCATTTGGACTGGCGTGAGCCAATAGGTCTTCAGGAAAGGTTGGAGGGAAGGAGTTCCCATAACGGAGAATTCTCCGTGATGTCTCGTTCCCGCTCTCAGGGAACCGAGGTTACGTAGTAACCGGAGCGTTTCTGATCTTAAAATGGCCGCTGAACTCTGGCCTTTTGATTGACACATTATTTGAGCCAATAAGTGCATCTTAGAGGGGTCTACAGAGATTGACAGCCAACGAGCATCCTGCATTGGAGATGGGACCACCTCACTTTGAATGACAGTATATCGAACCAATTGCATTAGAGTCTGCAAATGACTGTTGTTTCTGATAGCCAATGAGCTTCTGAACAGAGGGGTATGACACATTAGGGGGTCGTTTCGAGCTAGCGTGCTCTAATGTGTGTGCGCACAGATCAGATTCACCCATGCGTCCCAGTTAGTGTTGCCAAATTAGCGACTTTGTCGCTAGATTTAGCGACTTTTCAGACCCCTTTAGCGACTTTTTTTTTTTAAAGCGCCTAGCGACAAATCTAGCAACTTTCCAAATGTCGCCAGTACTGTCCTGCGAGCGCGAGATCTTGAGTTACACCTCTCCCTGTGTCTGTCAGCGCTAGCTCCGGCTGAGAGGAGCAGCACATTCCAGTGACCGCACGGCAGCTGACATAGATGTCAATGAGCTGCGCATGTGCACACGGTGTTGCCACAGACCAATCACTTGCCTGCTTCTCCTTTGTTTGAAATAAAACTATTTAATTTGACCGTTTTTTTCTTCTTTCTTTTGTTGTTGTTAATTCTTCTCATGCACTTATATTACTCACTGTCACAGAGATTTAGTTCATTCCAGTTTCTGAACTTCTCTAAGATCGCTTACTGGGCTACGTCTGAGAGACTGTACGTGATTGTACTTACTCATACACAACAATAAACTTAATTAAACTTATTAAACTCATATACACATATAAAAGCATATATACATATAACTTTAAATTCCACTTTATTAAAGATATACACAAATATATAATACAAATAATAAAATATAAATACATAATACAAATATAAATACAAATACACAAAGCTAGAATATTACACACGTTTAAAATAGCTAAAATGTCACACTCTAAAATATATAATAGGACGTGATTACGTCATTAATATGCAAATGTACGCATGACATCTTCTAGCGACATTTAGTGACTTTTCGAGCAGACTTTAGCTACTTTCCATTGAAAATAGTTGGCAACACTAGTCCCGGGTGCGTGCGTAAAATGCGCTCCATTGGAGCAGAGGTGGATGTGTTTGGAAGGAGGATCCATGCGAATTTACTATCAAAAAGTAAGTGATTTATTACATTATATAATTATATTTATATATATTATACTTATATTTATGTATCTTATACATATTTTACGGTATATGTTGAGGTATTTGTTTGATTTGCGATCGCTCTGCTTACTTCCGGTGTGAGTTTCTTTATATATCACAAAATTTTCTTTATCACGAAATCGCCTATTTTGTTGTTTATGAGGTAACAAATTAGTGTAATGACATGGATTTTCAGTGTCACCACAATTCAAAACGTTTATAAATCATACAGAGTCAGTTTTCTGTGGGGAAAGTAGAAATGCACCGTCTCCTGCGAGGGCTAGCTTTAGGTGTGGGACAATAACACATAGTTTGTACAGTATAAAAAACATTTCACATACGGAGAGTCCCTGTAAACCATAAAAAACAACGTGTTTGTGAGAGAGAGAGTATTTGTGTGTGCTTGTTTGTGTGCTTGTGTGAGTGTCTGTCTCTCTCTGTGTGTGTTTATGAGGCAACAAATATGTATAATGACATGGGTATGAAAGTTATTACGAGGAGAAGGTGATTTATGAGGACATTTTCAGTGTCCCCATAAATCAAAATGCTTATAAATCATACAGAGTGTGTTTTCTGTGGGGAAAGTAGAAATAACACATACAGTTTGTACAGTATAAAAACCATTACGCTTATGGAGAGTTCCTGTAAACCATAAAAAACATGTGTATGTTTGTGTTTTATACATGTTTGTGTTTTGGTGTATTCCTGCTAAATTCTAACTTTTTTATATCACAGACAACCATCTGACATTGAATCGAATGTCGAAATTAAATCGAAATTTAATTAGATTATAAATCATAAATAGATATGTAATTTTAAAAGTGTACACATTTTGGATTCCATGTATAAATGTCACTATAATGTGTTTATGCTTCAGTTACCATGTGTCAGCAATTATTGACAGTGAATCTGGATGAGCAATTGAATAGCTCTAAGTGTAACCTTTCATTAGAGCCCAAAATTATGACTGTACGTTAAAGCATTCAAGAATTACAGCATTGTATGTGTCGTTGGTTACAAAGGGTCACTTGGAGTCTCCAAGTGTCTTTTTTTGGGAAGCGCCTAGACATAAACTTAGATAAACTTGTGTAAAACACACATTTTCTAATATATTGTTTATCAAATGGTACATTTGACTTGGTAAGGCTTCATTCTGTGATCCCAATGTATTTTCCAGCTCATACCTCCCAGCTATAGTCATCTGCAGGCTTCTATTTACAAAAAAAATGTAGGCAGATTTCCAGTGTGTTCAAAGTGCTATAACTCAATACCAGTAAGACTTACAGTGATTCTGACAGTTGAGATACCAACCTCAGAGTGTCACCTTTCAAAGGAGATCAACACCATGCATATCATCCAAATGGTCCAAGAACAGCATGCAATTTACTTTGGGTATGCCTTTTTTAGGCGTTTTAGGCCAATTTTACAGGAATCGTAAAGGGTTAAAAAAAGACTGGGGAAGAATATAAGATCAATAAGAATATAAGGGAGCACAATTTTATGACCGATAAGCACCTTTACCATTGTGCATGATTTGTAAATGGATACTTTCTGATGTTTGCATCACATAATCAGCCCCACATTTATGGCTTTTCTGACATAGTAAACTCGCTTGGTAGTCCACCTGGTACAACATTAAACTTATGATGCACAGGACTCAAGTACGGGTCTCATGAAACATGTCACAACACTCCACAAAAGAGCTCAAAATCTCATAGAAAGAAGGTAAAACGGCATGGTTGCTTGGGCAAGTGTGTTTTTATCTCACATTTGTTTTTGTTCACATTATCGTTTAGATGTAGTGTGGGTGGAATATGCTATTTTCAAACTCAGTACAGCTTCAACTTAAGTGTTGTTGTCACTCACCGTAGAGCAATAAATTCTGTTGCCACTCACAGGACATTTCATTTCTGACTTGCTGTAGTATATTCATTAATAAACGTAATAAAATGTTGACACAGTCACATTTAACTGTTTGAGGGAAACAAACACGCTATTTTACATGAGGCACAAAGAAAGTGCTCAAAGAAAGTGCTTTTTTTCATCTGCACTGGACTGTTAAAAAATATCATTGATTATAGCGCCTCTTGTGGATCACAATTGCAATTAAATGTACCTGAAGAAACATATTTATGGTCTTGCAGAATTGCAGGCAGAGTCTCAGCCTGGGTTGCGTTCGCCTCTAAAAAGAGTCTAAATATGGAACGGCAGTATAGAAGGGATTTAGCCTTCAAGCAAACCTTGACAAGCACAGGCATCCCTGTCTGCTAGTTTGGCATGAGACTTCTTGGCTCATTCTGCTTCCAATGAAGCTTGTACAGACCCAAAATAAAGATAAACAGGGCTCTAGAGTGCGACCAAATTTCTCAAGGGTGCGACTAAAAAAAATCTGAGGGCGCACCTGTGCGACCAACCGTTTGAGAAAATACAAAAAAGTATCCGCGACTCTGAGTCTCCCTGTGCTTCAATAACAGACACACATTAGGCTCATATCGTGGTCTAAACCAATCAGAGATAGTGAAGGGCGGACCCCAAACTTGTGTCTATGATGCATTTTTGCTATTCCCAAATCAGAAGCTCGATCGCTCACGTGGAGGAGTTTCAGCACGCGCAACATGAAATCCCTGTTTATGATAGAAGAGAGAACTAACCATTAAAACATGCTTACACTTTAGGCCTGTGGCTGTTATATTAAACTAAGTTTATTTAATGGGTTTTTATTTTGGCTTCTAAGGATTATAGCCGTGTTTCTTCTAGCACAACTTCCTTCCCTTCACAGCGGGGCGCATTCGTTCCTCCCTGACCAAAACTTCAGAATCAGATCAATCGTTTGTCGATTGTTGTAAAATGCCGTCTTTACAGTTACTAAATTTGCTGGACATGTTTGATAATAAAATGTTGAAAGTACAATCCGCACGAGAGACGCTGTTCCCCAGGCTGAAGTGTGTGTGTGTGTGTGTGCGCGCGCGCGAGTGCGCGGCACGCTCTAAAACTGACAAGCAAAGTACACTTTGAGCTTCAGACGCATCCAAACGATCAAATACACACAAACATGTAAAAACGACCGGCTTGGAGAGTATTCACTTAAACACAGTTTATGTCTTGAAGTGAACGAGAACAGTTGGGAGAAAATTGTGTGTCAATATTTTGTTTTAGTGACAGACTGGTGCTTCATCAATGTTAATCAAAATGCAAAGAGAAAATCACTCACAGCTCTTAATCTGAATAAAGTTATAGCTTTAATAAGCATTAATCTATCAATACATATAGAGAAAACTATGCAGTGTTCATGTACATTTGATCACTTTCAGATTTCTTTTGTAACTATTACTTACCTGAACATTAATGTTAGTAGACAATCATGGAGAAATTAAATCACTGTTTTTTGTACATTTGTTTTATGGTATGACAAATGGTATATTTTTCAGTTTGTTTAACTTTGTTTCTTTGTTCATGTTCTTACTGTATCTTATGTATATACAGTGGGGCAAAAAAGTATTTAGTCAGCCACCAATTGTGCAAGTTCTCCCACTTAAAAAGATGAGAGAGGCCTGTAATTTTCATCATAGGTATACCTCAACTATGAGAGACAAAATAAGAAAAAAAAATCCAGTAAATCACATTGTACAATTTTTTAAGAATTTATTTGCTAATTATGGTGGAAAATAAGTATTTGGTCACCTACAAACAAGCAAGATTGCTGGCTCTCACAGACCTGTAACTTCTTCTTTAAGAGGCTCCTCTGTCCTCCACTCGTTATCTGTATTAATGGCATCTGTTTGAACTCATTATCAGTATAAAAGACACCTGTCCACAACCTCAAACAGTCACACTCCAAACTCCACTATGGCCAAGACCAAAGAGCTGTCAAAGGACACCAGAAACAAAATTGTAGACCTGCACCAGGCTGGGAAGACTGAATCTGCAATAGGTAAGCAGCTTGGTGTGAAGAAATCAACTGTGGGAGCAATTATTAGAAAATGGAAGACATACAAGACCACTGATAATCTACCTCGATCTGGGGCTCCACGCAAGATTTCACCCCGTGGGGTCAAAATGATCACAAGAACTGTGAGCAAAAATCCCAGAACCACACGGGGGACCTAGTGAATGACCTGCAGAGAGCTGGGACCAAAGTAACAAAGGCTACCATCAGTAACACACTGCGCCGCCAGGGACTCAAATCCTGCAGTGCCAGACGTGTCCCCCTGCTTAAGCCAGTACATGTCCAGGCCCGTCTGAAGTTTGCTAGAGAGCATTTGGATGATCCAGAAGAGGATTGGGAGAATGTCATATGGTCAGATGAAACCAAAATAGAACTTTTGGGTAAAAACTCAACTTGTCGTGTTTGGAGGAGAAGGAACACCATACCTACTGTGAAGCATGGGGGTGGAAACATCATGCTTTGGGGCTGTTTTTCTGCAAAGGGACCAGGACGACTGATCTGTGTAAAGGAAAGAATGAATGGGGCCATGTATCGTGAGATTTTGAGTGAAAACCTCCTTCCATCAGCAAGGGCATTGAAGATGAAACGTGGCTGGGTCTTTCAGCATGACAATGATCCCAAACACACCGCCCGGGCAACGAAGGAGTGGCTTCGTAAGAAGCATTTCAAGGTCCCGGAGTGGCCTAGCCAGTCTCCAGATCTCAACCCCATAGAAAATCTTTGGAGGGAGTTGAAAGTCCGTGTTGCCCAGCGACAGCCCCAAAACATCACTGCTCTAGAGGAGATCTGCATGGAGGAATGGGCCAAAATACCAGCAACACTGTGTGAAAACCTTGTGAAGACTTACAGAAAACGTTTGACCTCTGTCATTGCCAACAAAGGGTATATAACAAAGTATTGAGATTAAATTTTGTTATTGACCAAATACTTATTTTCCACCATAATTTGCAAATAAATTCTTTAAAAATCCTACAATGTGATTTTCTGGATTTTTTTTTCTTATTTTGTCTTTCATAGTTGAGGTATACCTATGATGAAAATTACAGGTCTCTTTCATCTTTTTAAGTGGGAGAACTTGCACAATTGGTGGCTGACTAAATACTTTTTTGCCCCACTGTACAACACTAAAAATGCCTGCACACTGGTGCATTTACAAATTGATGTTTTATATTTAAAAAATATTTATTTAACATTTCAGAATATAAAGCAATGTTAATTAAGCTGCTAATCTATCATATAAATATAGATGTGTGTGTGTGTGTGTGTGTGTGTGTGTGTGTGTGTGTGTGTGTGTGTGTGTATAAAAAAAATAAGTACAGATAAGAATACCGTTAAAGTACCGGATCGATAAGAGGAGTAATACCGTTAAAACCTTAACGATACCCATCCCTAATTAAAATACAGTATGAGCACAGACAGACCAGGTGTTTTTCTTTCCTTTTTAAATACTTTTTTGGTAGTCTGAGGTGGGATGGGTGCGCCGGATTGTTTTATAGGTTTAAGGGGGGTTGAGAAGCACTGCACTAGAGCATCCCTTCGTTCAGACACAGTGGAAGATCTGATAAGACTCAGTGTAGAAGGGTCAAGTCTGGAAGATGTTGATGCTAGAGAGAGTGTGGCCAGCAGGTTTAGCCGAGGCCAAAGATCAAGAAAGCTAAACTACAGGAGTTGGCAATCCGAGGGGCATGTGACTGCAATGGAGGATAGTCCATAAGACATTGAGCCATGAGATGTTCAGTTTGACACCCTTCAAACACTTAATTTAGATTTTATTTAATTTATCTTGAGATGTTTTAACTTTAAGCACCAACACCTTTTCTGTAAGTTACCTTTCTTGTAGAATTGTGCTTCAAATAAATAATGTTATGTTGACCAGATTGTTAGTTAATCGTTTACTAGTCAATATTGCCTATATGAAAATTTGGGTGCACCTAACTTTTGTGCTGGTGCACCTAAGAAAAAAAGTTAGGCGCACCAGTGCAACCAGTGCAAAAAGTTAGTCTAGAGCCCTGATAAAGATGTTTTTTTTAGGAAGTTGCTTTTCCTTAAGCCTTTCCTCATACTCAAGGCTTCAGTCATGGAAGCAGCTGATTCCAGAACAGCCTCTTCTGGCTATATTATTGTTTATTTAATATAATATTACTTTGTATTATTAAGTGAAAGTACATGTTTTTTACCAATTATTGTCAAGAACATGTCAATGTTATCATATTGTATAATATATGCACACTTGCCAATTGCATACAGGTAAAGTTAAAACATTGTTTAAAAATAAACAAATTACATTTTAGAAAATCTAAAAACAGTAAATTCAATAAGAAAGGAGATGAAATTTGACAAGAAAAAGGAAAAAAAAAATATTCAAAGGGGAGAGTGTTGTCGTTAGCAGGATGAACAGACGGAGGGTGACGACTTTGCCAACGAGCTGAGTGCCCGGACGCAATGGGAAACGTGATGTAAGGATGGAAGACAGAGGGAAGGAGGGATGAAGAGCCAGCAGAGAGTACAACTGGTTCTAGAGTATAAATAGTTTGAGTGAAGTAGTGGTTGCTGGAGAGCACTGCCCACAGGTTCTTGACATGGAAATTGTCATACTGTGAAACAGAGGAACTCAGGAAAATGAACACAAACTGCACAATGCAATACAAATGTGCAAAAAGTATTTAATTTGCTCACTATGTATTGTTTCACAAAGTGGTGCATAACATGCTTTTATGAATATATTTGTGATGCCTGGGAATTATGTAAATCAGGATCCAAACAATGTAAATATATATATTTGTTCAGGTCTATAAGGAAAAGGCAAAGGTACCTTCTACTTGTAATTAACATTTTAATATGATGGCTCCAAACTATGATGTGCAACAATATAATACAAAATAGCTATTTGTAATAGTGAAAATTTTTACTTTTTAGTGTGAATACTGTTTAATTAAAATTGTTTCTAAATACATATATTGCAGTGTGCAAAGATACAGCATACATACAGGAGTGATATCCTTTATGATATTCTATATTCAAAAATATTTAAAAAAGCATTTTTCATTATTTTGTTGAAGTGTGCTCTTTGAACACCAAGGCCATGGGTTGGATTCCAAATTCCAAGATATTAACTGATTAAATGTGCACCTTGAAAAAGATAAAAGCATCCGCCAAATGCATAAACATTTGAAAATGTTATTGTAATTATTTTGCATATCCTAAAAGGAAGTACATTAAGTATTTTATATAAAAATAATAATAATAACGTGTCACTCTAAGGAACAGTAGAATGACTCTCTTAACGAGAGGAAGCCTAGCACTCAATCCAGGTAGAGGAACTCCTAAGAGTGGAGGTCTCAGCATAACAACTCTCTACTTGAGAGGAGACCTGAATTCACTCAGCGCTAGCGACAGCTAGCGAGGCTTAAAATAGAGCCTACGTACTAATAGTGCAGTCTAACCTGGTTCAGGAGCTCTTAAGAGTGGAGGTCTCAGCATAAGTACTCTCTAAAGTGAGAGGAGACCTGACTACACTCAGCGCTAGAGAAAACTAGCAAGGCTCACAATCGAGCCTACACACCAGTAGTGCGGTCTAAGCGGAGCTCTGGAGAGCGGAGGCTTCAGCAAAATGACTCTCTTAAATGAGAGGAAACCTAGCAACACTCGATCCAGGTACAAGAGCTCTTAAGAGTGGAGGTCTCAGCATAACGACTCTCTGAAGTGAGAGGAGACCTGACTACACTCAGTGCTAAAGAAAGCTAGCCAGGCTCATGATAGAGCCTGTACACCAATAGTGCGTTCTAAGCGGAGCTCTGGAGAGTGGAGGCTACAGCAAAAGGACTCTCTTAAGTGAGAGGAAGCCTAGCAACACTCGATCCAGGTACAAGAGCTCTTAAGAGTGGAGGTCTCAGCATAACGACTCTCTGAAGTGAGAGGAGACCTGACTACACTCAGTGCTAAAGAAAGCTAGCCAGGCTCATGATAGAGCCTGTACACCAATAGTGCGTTCTAAGCGGAGCTCTGGAGAGTGGAGGCTACAGCAAAAGGACTCTCTTAAGTGAGAGGAAGCCTAGCAACACTCGATCCAGGTTAAAAACTACACTTTCTTTTTTTTTTTTCAGCGCCCCTAGGGGGCATCGACGCATATCCGCGCTCGCGCCTCCCTTCGATGTCAGCATAACTAACATGATGGATGCGGGCTGAATATGGTTTACGATCTTACTATGAATATCTGGAGAAGGAATGGGAGGCTCACGGGAGCTGGGAGGTTATGCCAGAGAGAGATCGCTCATCAAGTCTACTGCGAGCCACTCCCCCTTTTCCGTGCTTCCACTGTAGGTTTACCTAGCAGAAGCGCACGCTTCATAACCTCCATCAGCTCTATATCGCGGGGCAGACAAGCTGAGAAGGCTCAGAAATATCCTCTCCGCCTTCATCAGCACACCATGAGCCAGAAAAGCACTTCCTGCTGGATCAGAAGATGTAACAGACAATACATCTTCCCCCGCAGTTCACTCGCGTCAGCCGCCGATCGCCGCGAACTCAGTCTCTTCACTGCCTCAGCAGCGGCTGGACCCGAGCCGCGGGGGGGCAGATGATCGCCCCAATTCTCTCGAGAAAAAGGGACAACCGAGAGCGGAGCTTTTTCCCACAGAAAAAATGCTCACAATGAACGCACTCCATTCCCTCGAGAACAGAGCGCGCGTGCTCTTCGCCCAAACACATAACGCATAGATCGTGTGTGTCATCTAGTGTCAGACAACGCTGACACGGATCGACACACCTCCTAAAGCGCTTCTCAACAGACATATCTACTCACACTTCAGAAACAAGGTCCCCTGAAGGAAAAAAGAGGATGATGTGTTCCACAGGTGCCCTTTTATGCTCGCAGATGCTCGTTAGCTTGCGTCATAGGCGTCCACCTGTCAATGTCAAGTGCATTGGGTGTTTTTAATCATGCTTCAGGTAACCGGTCACGCTGGAGGCGTTCCCATAGCGTCCCCTAGAGGACGTAGCATAGAAGTTCCCTTCGGAAGGGAAACATATTTATGGTCTTGCAGAAATGCAGGCAGAGTCTCAGCCTGGGTTGCGTTCGCCTCTAAAAAGAGTCTAAATATGGAACGGCAGTATAGAAGGGATTTAGCCTTCAAGCAAACCTTGACAAGCACAGGCATCTCTGTCTGCTAGTTTGGCATGAGACTTCTTGGCTCATTCTGCTTCCAATGAAGCTTGTAGAGACCCAAAATAAAGATAAAGATGTTTTTTAGGAAGTTGCTTTTCGTTAAGCCTTTCCTCATACTCAAGGCTTCAGTCATGGAAGCAGCTAATTTCAGAACAGCCTCTTCTGGCTATTTTATTGTTTATTTCATATAATATTACTTTGTATTATTAAGTGAAAGTACATGTACAGGCATCTCTGTCTGCTAGTTTGGCATGAGACTTCTTGGCTCATTCTGCTTCCAATGAAGCTTGTACAGACCCAAAATAAAGATAAAGATAAAGATGTTTTTTTAGGAAGTTGCTTTTCCTTAAGCCTTTCCTCATACTCAAGGCTTCAGTCATGGAAGCAGCTGATTCCAGAACAGCCTCTTCTGGCTATTTTATTGTTTATTTAATATAATATTACTTTGTATTATTAAGTGAAAGTACATGTTTTTTTACCAATTATTGTCAAGAACATGTCAATGTTATCATATTGTATAATATATGCACACTTGCCAATTGCATACAGGTAAAGTTAAAACATTGTTTAAAAATAAACAAATTACATTTTAGAAAATCTAAAAACAGTAAGTTCAATAAGAAAGGAGATGAAATTTGACAAGAAAAAGGAAAAAAAAAATATTCAAAGGGGAGAGTGTTGTCGTTAGCAGGATGAACAGACGGAGGGTGACGACTTTGCCAACGAGCTGAGTGCCCGGACGCAATGGGAAACGTGATGTAAGGATGGAAGACAGAGGGAAGGAGGGATGAAGAGCCAACAGAGAGTACAACTGGTTCTAGAGTATAAATAGTTTGAGTGAAGTAAGTGGTTGCTGGAGAGCACTGCCCACAGGTTCTTGACATGGAAATTGTCATACTGTGAAACAGAGGAACTCAGGAAAATTAACACAAACTGCACAATGCAATACAAATGTGCAAAAAGTCTTTAATTTGCTCACTATGTATTGTTTCACAAAGTGGTGCATAACATGCTTTTATGAATATATTTGTGATGCCTGGGAATTATGTAAATCAGGATCCAAACAATGTAAATATATATATTTGTTCAGGTCTGTAAGGAAAAGGCAAAGGTACCTTCTACTTGTAATTAACCTTTTAATATGATGGCTCCAAACTATGATGTGCAACAATATAATACAAAATAGCTATTTGTAATAGTGAAAATTTTTACTTTTTAGTGTGAATACTGTTTAATTAAAATTGTTTCTAAATACATATATTGCAGTGTGCAAAGATACAGCATACATACAGGAGTGATATCCTTTATGATATTCTATATTCAAAAATATTTAAAAAAGCATTTTTCATTATTTTGTTGAAGTGTGCTGTTTGAACACCAAGGCCATGGGTTGGATTCCAAATTCCAAGATATTAACTGATTAAATGTGCACCTTGAAAAAGATGAAAGCATCCGCCAAATGCATAAACATTTGAACATTTTATTGTAATTATTTTGCATATCCTAAAAGGAAGTACATTAAGTATTTTATATAAAAATAATAATAATAACGTGTCACTCTAAGGAACAGTAGTACAAAACAAAAGCAGCTGTACACATTTAGAACCCACTCCAGCCCATCCCACCCTGGTAGACTTAAAAACTAAATAATAATCATACTAATAAGTTAATTAATATTAATAATTAACAATAAAATTGTATAACAATAAAATTATTTTTACAAATATTTTAGAAAAGATTACACAACATTAAAAACTGATGAATTTACAGTTTTCACATTAGATCCATGTATTCGAGAAGTTGAGAGTTCCATCGAGATGATGTCCAATAAATAGACAGTCCAGGTTCGTCTGTCCATTGTGTGAGGAGGATTCAAACGGTTGACTAGAAATTGTTTTGATGCTGTGAGAGCAGCTAACAGTACAATTTTTTTTGGGACATTCAAGTTGAAGTCATCGAAAAAAACTAAACAAACCTGATTAAAATGATGGAAAATAAATGGCGGCCAACCATAGTTTCTAAAAACTAAGAAATATGTACATTTTTACCTAAAACCGTGATTTTGGAAAATATCCACGAACTACCCTACTTAAAGAAAAACTGGTGAGACTTCACAATATGGTGTCATTTGTTAACATTAGTTATTGTATTAACTAACATGAACAAACAATGAGCAATGCACATATTATGCTATTTAATAATCTTTGTTAATGTTAGTTAATTAAAAAAACAGTTGTTCCTTGTTTGTTCATGTTAGTTCACAGTGCTTTAACTAATGTTAACAAACACTTGTGATTTTAATAATGCATTAGTAAATGCTGAAATTAACATTAACTAAGAATAATAAATACTGTAGAAGTATTGTTCATTCTTAGTTCATGTTTACTAATGTTGTTAACTAATGTTAACTAATGCACTTTATTGTAAAGTGTTACCCAAAATCTATGGATCTTAAACATTACATCATGGGTTAATGTTGGAGGGATGCAGTTCCCCTAGAAATTGTGTAATTTGATTATCCTTATATCACTCTATTGCATCTGTGAAATACAAATTAAGAGATTTAGCAGAATATCCAGACAGGCTAAGGCTGTCAAGTAGTCCACACAAATTGTGTGCTATATTTCAAGTCCTCTGAAGTCAGTCATTTTCTATAAGGAACAGATCAAAATTTTAACTAAAAATATTGTGTCTTGCCAGATTTGAGGACATGTCTGCAGAAGAAAGAAAGTCCAACCATAAAGGATACGTTTGTCAATTTGTATTATTTATCAGCTTTGTATTGTTCCAATGTTGGTAGGATGTACCAAAATTAACGATGCATACTCTTTCTCAGTTTTAACCAGATAAACCTGTTTATTTGTCAGCAAAATGTATGATTTTGTGTTTTCTGACATTTTTGTATTCCCCTCCACAGAGGTGTGGCACCAAAAACAAAAGTGCATTATGGGTGCAGAAGTTTAAAAAACAACAACAGTAAAACACCTTTATCTCTGTTTTCTCATACAGTCTTCTGTTTTATATTTATACTGCATAGACAGACACTTCTATTAATTTTTATTTCTATTGTTTTTTGAGTGAGCTATTCACATAATTTATTATATTCTCACTATCAAGAATCGCATGGGCTATTAGACAAAAACTTTCCTAATGTAACAGGAAGCAGTCATGTGACTCTCATGTCTTACATTTAATGTATTACATCAACAAGTACAATGTATATTCCCGCTGCTTCTGCAGAGGAACATCCACGTGTTGATAGGTTTTTGGAAAAGAGGATGTTTCATTAGCGCTGTTGTCGACAAAATGTTTTAGATGCATGATTCCCATTACTGTAATATTAAGAGCCATTGACCGTATGAGTGCTGTGAGGTTATGAGTTGTTTTCTCCTTCTGCTTGTTATTTCATCCAGAGGCTTATGTTCCCAGCTGCCTCTGTCACTTGAGGGCTCCACGAGTTCCTCAATGTGACTCACGCTGGCTGTCAGTGACAGTGAGACAAACAAAAGCCATGAATGAGAGCTGATTGGATGAGTATTATTAACCTTGTATTATATGCAGTACCTGGGGGAAGAATAAGAGTTCAGGGAACATCTACATCAGTCAAGTGGAGAGTGAAGAACGACTTAATTAAGCACACTGATATTTATCTGTGATTCAATTTTTCAGTAATCTCAGGGCAGAGATGGATAAAAAGTCTAAGCTCTTCATTTAAGACAAAACGGCAGATTATACAACCATTGAATCATAAATGTCTGGGTTGTAGTTACAGTGTTAACTTATGCTGGAGTCTGAAAGGTGAAATGGGGACATACAAGTCAAACAAACTTCACAGTGAACGTTAGTGCTGCTGCTATCCATATCTGAACTATCTATCTTTTATATCCCTATCCCAAAACTGAAATATTTTTAAGCAATATATGTATATGTATATATATACAAACACATACATACATACATACATACAGTATCTTATGTTCATTAAGGCTGTATTTATTTGATAAAAAAACTGTAATATTGTAAAATATTATTTCAATATTTATAATACTGGCATCATATTTTATTGTACTTTAAAATATAATGTATAATAATTTATAATATTACTTATTAGTGAAGATTCTAAGGTTGTGTTGTTTTTCTTTTCTTATTGCCACAATATATTAATGATACATGCAATAGCCATAAAACACTTTACATGTATAATTTACATTTATGACTAAATGACTAAATGTAAATGTAAATGTAATGACTAGCGATAACAATAACAACCACTACTTGCATGGGATTCAATAGCAATCTCTCACTCAAAAAGTCCTTTTGAGCACTAGGTGGCATTATGCAAGCTGTCATCTCAGGCTGTGTTTGATTACGAGGTTACTGGAGAAAGGAAGGAATGCTAGGAAAATGGAATGACGTCAGTGGCTCGACTGGAGTCAGATTAACTCACACCAAGACAATGGATGTGGTCTGCCGCTTTCTAAGGGCCAACTGCTGTTCTTTTACTGAACACACTCCCAAATTGGGTTACAATTGATTGGTCTCAAGATATGTTTCCAAGCAGTGTATTTTCTCTAACAAATACAGTGGACACAAATTAATGAATGACTTTAACCAGTGACTGGATAAAAAAAGTGCTGTTGCGTAAATTCAAGTAATAAGCACTCAGCTAGAACTCTGTCCTCCTATATACAACTCCGTTGAAAAGTGTACATTTGTATAATATTTTTTTTATGTTATTAAAAGACAACTCTCACCAAGAATGCATTTATTTGATCAAAAATACAATAAAAACTGTATTAAAACTATTGTAAACTATTATTAAATTCACATGATTATCACATGATCCTTCAGAAATAATTATAATATGCTGATTTGCTGCTCAATAAACATTTCTTATTATTATGAACAGTGAAATCAGTAAAAACAAATACATACACTGTCACAATACACTGGATCAGGGAACACTGACTGACAGACAGACGGACCCCTTAAAGAAGTAGGTTTTGATCATGTTTACAAGAAATACATTTCTTTAAACATATTAAAGAAACATATTATTCTGTTGTTCTTGTTATTCCCAGCTAAGGTGTATATATATATATACATATATATATACAGTGGGGCAAAAAAGTATTTAGTCAGCCACCAATTGTGCAAGTTCTCCCACTTAAAAAGATGAGAGAGTCCTGTAATTTTCGTCATAGGTATACCTCAACTATGAGAGACAAAATAAGAAAAAAAAATCCAGAAAATCACGTTGTAGGATTTTTAAAGAATTTATTTGCAAATTATGGTGGAAAATAAGTATTTGGTCACCTACAAACAAGCAAGATTGCTGGCTCTCACAGACCTGTAACTTCTTCTTTAAGAGGCTCCTTTGTCCTCCACTCGTTACCTGTATTAATGGCATCTGTTTGAACTCGTTATCAGTATAAAAGACACCTGTCCACAACCTCAAACAGTCACACTCCAAACTCCACTATGGCCAAGACCAAAGAGCTGTCAAAGGACACCAGAAACAAAATTGTAGACCTGCACCAGGCTGGGAAGACTGAATCTGCAATAGGTAAGCAGCTTGGTGTGAAGAAATCAACTGTGGGAGCAATTATTAGAAAATGGAAGACATACAAGACCACTGATAATCTCCCTCGATCTGGGGCTCCACGCAAGATCTCACCCCAACTCACCAACTGTGAGCAAAAATCCCAGAACCACACGGGGGGACCTAGTGAATGACCTGCAGAGAGCTGGGACCAAAGTAACAAAGGCTACCATCAGTAACACACTGCGCCGCCAGGGACTCAAATCCTGCAGTGCCAGACGTGTCCCCCTGCTTAAGCCAGTACATGTCCAGGCCCCTCTGAAGTTTGCTAGAGAGCATTTGGATGATCCAGAAGAGGATTGGGAGAATGTCATATGGTCAGATGAAACCAAAATATAACTTTTTGGTAAAAACTCAACTTGTCGTGTTTGGAGGAGAAAGAATGCTGAGTTGCATCCAAAGAACACCATACCTACTGTGAAGCATGGGGGTGGAAACATCAGGCTTTGGGGCTGTTTTTCTGCAAAGGGACCAGGACGACTGATCTGTGTAAAGGAAATAATGAATGGGGCCATGTATCGTGAGATTTTGAGTGAAAACCTCCTTTCATCAGCAAGGGCATTGAAGATGAAACGTGGCTGGGTCTTTCAGCATGACAATGATCCCAAACACACCGCCCGGGCAACGAAGGAGTGGCTTCGTAAGAAGCATTTCAAGGTCCTGGAGTGGCCTAGCCAGTCTCCAGATCTCAACCCCATAGAAAATCTTTGGAGGGAGTTGAAAGTCCGTGTTGCCCAGCGACAGCCCCAAAACATCACTGCTCTAGAGGAGATCTGCATGGAGGAATGGGCCAAAATACCAGCAACAGTGTGTGAAAACCTTGTGAAGACTTACAGAAAACATTTGACTTCTGTCATTGCCAACAAAGTGTATATAACAAAGTATTGAGATTAAATTTTGTTATTGACCAAATACTTATTTTCCTCCATAATTTGCAAATAAATTCTTTAAAAATCCTACAATGTGATTTTCTGGATTTTTATTTTTATTTTGTCTCTCATAGTTGAGGTATACCTATGATGAAAATTACAGGCCTCTCTCATCTTTTTAAGTGGGAGAACTTGCACAATTGGTGGCTGACTAAATACTTTTTTGCCCCACTGTATATATATATATATATATATATTTTTTTTTGTCACTTTGCAAACTCTAGGAGTATAATACTTAGTACCATTTGCATTTATCATTAAATGTCTGAATGAATGAATGAATGAATACTAAATGTATACCTTTTGAATTATACAGTGGCGTTCAAAAAGTCTAAAACCGGTATTTAAAAAAAAACAAGCAAAAAAAACAAACTGCTATCTATCTATCTATCTATCTATCTATCATCTAATCATAGATGACAACAGCATTCAAAATGTATGAACTTATTTATACAGTTAATTATATTTTGAATCCTAGATTTTCAGTCTGATGTTACATGTTTGTGTCCAGTGTTTTTTTTTTTTACTGAAATGTTCTCCTTAGACGTTAAGATGTTTTACATCTAAGTTCATTAACATTAAGACATAACAATTGTTATGTATTGAAGGGAGAAAGAAGTCACACAGTAGGTGCTGTCTTGCACTGACCTCTAGTGGTCAACAGCACACATCTCTCTTTCCAGTTTACAACCGTTTCAATCAGGGATGTCCAAACTCGGTCCTGGAGGGTCTGTGTCCAGCAGAGCTTAGTTCCAACCCTAATTAAACACACTTAAAGCAGCTAATCAAGCTCTTGCTAGGCATACTAGATACTTCTATGCAGGTGTGTTGAGGCAAGTTGGAGCTAAACTCTGCAGGACACCGGCCCTCCAAGACCGAGTTAAGACACACCTGGTTTAAATCAACAGACACTGGAATATATACATCATTCAAATATCTGTAAAGGTTTCTTCTGTGGGGAGTTTGTCTTTTAACTTATTAATGCAGTACAAATAGACATTCAGACAAAAAACAGAGCAAGATTTAAACTTGATTACTGAAGCCTCCAGATGCCCTTTACCCTTCTAAACGCAGTGTAGATTGCTAATGCCTAAAACAGCTCAGTTTAGATGGAACATTTATCTTCATGTGCCATATACATTCATATCATGTGTAATACAGTCCTCTGTCTGCAGGGTTTGTTTGCTGACCTTTTGGCCTGTTGATAGTAAACAGATGACTGTCCATTATTGCGCTAATAGCCTAACATTTATTTGTCATTCAAACTAGTGTATTATGACAGCTGTAAAAGCTGTAAATGTAGCAGCTAATACAATGGAGTCAAAAATCAGCTCTTGTCACGTTAATAGTGATTATTTCCTAATTGTTCCAGAATAGCGTATGTATGTAATGGGTTGCTCTACTGTGAAATAAAGCAATGAGAGTGTCAGACATGTGTGCCCATGTCCTGTGTTTTCTTCCCTCGTAAGTCCATATTTGTTTTTGTCCTGTTCATTGTGAGTTAATTTAGTCCTAGCCAGGTTTTGATTATATTCCAGGTGTGTCTCGTTTTACCCTCCTTAGTTCTGTCTATTTATAGTATGTTCTGTCCCATGTTTCCTGTCTGCTGTTATATATGTCACGTGTGAACTTCATGTCTCCAAAGTTCTCTATGTTCAAGCTATTGGATTAATAAATACTGTTTGTTGGATGATTTCCGTGTCTCCTTCGTTCCCGGTCTCCAGTGAATGTGACAGAGAGATGACATTGCTCTCTCTCTCTCTCTTTCTCTCTGAGGTGGGTAAAGGACAGGGTCCATGTTGTCCTTTCAGCTTTGAAATCAGAGGAAAATTACCTTTATAATTACCCAGTCACCTTTATATTTACCTCCGACCGATTTGTCTGCCTCCGACCGCTTTGTACCGCCACCTGTCAAGCAGGTCTGCGACCGGTGCCGTAATAAATGGCTGCTGGACCGGACGGCTGCTTGCCAGAGCTGGATATGTCCCCCTGTTGCAAGTCATGTGTTTATGGTATATGTGCTTTTGTGCTGAGGTGTTTTTTTTCTGTTCTCACACTGTACTCCCCAATGGAGCATAGTCTGGGGGTAAATTTTTTTTTCCTCCTCTCTTTCCTCATGTAAATGCTGTATTTTTCTTACATTCCCTGTCTTCCTGTTCTGTCTACCCCGTTGTCATATGTATGTTGTGTATGTATGGACAGGTTGATGGCTAATTTCGCTGGTACTTGTTACTAGTGACAAAAAAGGGCTACTACTACTTATGTACTGGAGGCTAGATAGCTTTCATCACATTGACTACAGTCATCAGTGTACACAACTCACAGTACAAACTCAGCTGGGCAAGGCTCGAGACTCCCCAGTGGCTGTGAATGAACAAAATGGGAAAAAGAAGTGCCCCTTATTTGTATTGAATGTGCACATGTAATGTACTTCAAATATTAAAAAATAATTAAATAAAATAAATAAATAAAAACTGCACTTGCATGTATAATATAATATTAATGATGTAAGAGAGTAAACCGGTATGACCGTTTCTTAACAAACCTAAGCAGTCTTGTAAAAAGTGCACTAGTGGTTCCAAGCCATTTGCACTTAAATCTATTTTATTTTAATTATTTCTATAACATGTAAGTCTTTTTTAAAGTATGCTAAAGTGAAGAAGAGCGTAATTCTAACATTCATGACTAACTGCTCAATATGGGTAGACAGTGAATCAGACAGATGAGCAAAAAGGAAACCTTGTGCTTCAGTTTATGTGATTCACTCAAAACAGTTGACTCACTTCTGTAAAGACCACCAGAGCTTCTGAACTGGTTTTCTTCAGGATCCAGGCTATTTAAAAATGTGTTTAATCAAATGGCGAGCCAACACAGTACCAAAAATGGGAAATGTGCTTTGTTGTAGTTTATTAACCTAATATCACCCTGCTGTGTCATACTGCCATAGGACACAATCAAGACCAGACTCAATATCAAACCTTGTTGGAACAAAATTGGTGTTTTATATTTTAAAATATGGTAATGTTTCCTTATGCTTTTTATACTCATACAGCACACCAATACAATGACTGCTTTATAGAACAGGGAAACGTGTCATACAATAGAAAAAAAATGACACCTACTTAACAATTTCTCAGGTTTTCTGCACCCTTTGTTGAAAACACACAAATTATGAATTTCTAAGACAACCATAACCAGAATAAATTAATGTTCCTATGAGAGAAATGTGAAAAGGCGGTCTTATATTGTATATTTGGTTATGTATGTATCTAAGTATTTTGCAGGCACTTTTTATTGAAGTGATGCTTCTAAATACTTTAATTGATTCTTCATTGTTTTCTCACTGCTCTGTCCTCCATCACCCAGAAATAAATTGGAATCCTCCATCCTGAAGGACATGTCAATTTACTAAACCCATGCGAGACGAGGAACGAAGAAAGAGAAAGCTTTCAGATAAAACTGGAGCTAGGAAACAAAGGTGTATCCTTCCTGGACTAATGTGTCCAATAATTGTGTACACTTCTGGATGAATAGAAATAAAATAACTTTTAATTTCCATCTTTGTTATTGAAATCAACAATAAATTTGACATATTTCAATAGTGCATCTTGCTTTATTAAAAATGTTTAACCAGCTACATCAACAGCACAGTGAGGTATTACAGCTGTACAAAGTAATGATTTTATACACAAAGTAACACATATATGTGACCATCTCTGTGAAATCCAAGTCTCAAAATCTAATTATGATAAAACAAGCATCAAAATTGTATTTCTACCATTCATTTCACTATAATTTCAATATTTGACATAACCTTACTCAGTCAATATAAAATATATAAAGGTTAAATTTCCACAGAATGTTCTTTACCTTATGAAGGATTTTTTGTAGAAAACCGCAATTCACAAAAAAATTACTTAAGCTGGGTTTTCACAGAGAGGGTCACATATTATAACACAACGTACATAGGTATTATAAATACATACATATACATGTTTATAAAAAACGACACAGATTAATAAAAAAACAAATACATAAAAAGCTATAAAAAAAACTAAACAAAAAAAAACAGGCTTTGGTTTTGAATCATTTGGATATACTCTATGGTTTTGCTTAAAAATAGTAAATTCAGGTTTGTGGTTATTAAATTAGTGGAAATTAAATGTTGTAAGAAACAGTAAAGGATCAACAATAAAATTCACTAATAACATTTAAACCAAACATACATATTTTAAACAAGACCACATATTCAGAAACCATTTACAAAATTATTTTCAAAATAATTTGGTGCAAATTCATCAGCAATCACTGACATGACACTTGAGTGTGTGAAACTATTCCACCAGTTCCGTGGTTCTCGCATCTCATTATTTCCACACTTCTACAAAGACAATGGGAAAATATGCAAGGAAAGAAAAATAAGATTGCACAATCACACAATTAAGAGGTATTTTTTCTCCTGGGATTTAAATGGTTACACTTTATTTTGATGGTCCCCATCCTGAAGACCATATTAAGTAACTTTGAAACTACAACTAACTCTCATTAGATAATTTTTAGGTTAGGGTTTGTAGAAAACGTTGGCCTAATGTACTTGGAAAGTTACTTATAGCCAGTAAAATGTCTGTTGGGGGACCATCAAAATATAGTGTTGCCAAACTAAACCCTTGTCTTCTACCAGCTGAGCTTCTTCATCTCTTCATAACGATTTACACATCATATGAGGTTTTATGGGGGGGATATAAAGCTCTCAGAGGCAGCTGTGTTATTCTGTTATCTTTAGGACTGTCACCGCACTTGCTAATAACAGTAACATTTAAGTGCACAGAGGAGTTGCTCTTGCGTCTAGAACACAAAAGACCTTGAAAAACTCCATGAGCTCTCTTCCTGAAGTAGCTCCCTACAATAACATACAAAAAAGGGTTTATTGCACTATTGCTATACCCTAAATAAGTTGCCAGCTCGTTGCCTATTTGCAATATATTCTCCCAGAGACAGCCAGGAATGAACTGAAAGTAGTCAAGAGTTTCTAGGAACCGCACCAGTTGAAAAGGTGTCCAGCACAGGAGAAACACGGCGAGGACTGTCAGAACCAACTGAGCGGCTTTTCTCTCCATTTGAACTCTCGGTTGAATCACCAGACCACGGTTTTTAACTGCTTTGATCATGTGAAAAGTGCAAAGAGAAATAATTAGCAGCGGAAGCAGGAATCCAACAAAGTTTGTCGTGATGTTCCGTTGGAGAACCCAGGCTGGATGAGGGTACTGTAGGTAACAGGCATCTACCCCTATGGATGGAAAGGAACCTACTTTTCGGAAGAGCAGAGTTGGGAGGCTGAACACAAATCCCACCATCCAAATTACCACACAGATACGCTTGGCCCATTTGGGGCATCTCAGCTTACTGGGGTTCATGGGTTTGACCAAGGCGAGGTAGCGGTCCACGCTGACCAGCACTAGGAAGAGCATGCTACAGTAGTAGTTCATGGAGATGGCGGTGCAGATTACCTTGCAGAGAAGCTCACTGAAGTTCCATTGATACTCTTGGGCAATGGTGACCGTCCAGAAGGGCAAACACAGGAGCATAATGAGGTCTGCAGCTGCCAGGTTGCCCAGATACACATCAGCTACACTGCATGGCTTCCGCTGGAGACAGAACACGCAGAGGACCAGACTGTTGCCCAACACTGCCAGGATGCTGATAAGAGCCAGAAATGGAGGATGGAGAGATGACAGCCATATCCAGGCGACTGTTTCGTTGCAGAAGTTTGATGAATTTAGTTCCATTGGGACACTGTGAAATGTGAATTTCACAGTGAAATGAAATTTGGTGATTAGCATAGCAAACTGTATATTTTAGAAGAAAAAATTATTTCAGTCTTTTAAATTATTGTGCTTCATTCAATGTGTTCCTTGCTGTTTCTTTGTAATTAATTGTGAAATTTACAAGCAAATTTAGGAACACTTTAGTATAGTAACCAATTCTCACTACTAATTAGTTGCTTGTTAGCATGCCTAATATATTGGCTGTTTATTAGTTATTATTATAAAGCACATTCTGCATGACCCTATTCTACATACCTAATACTACCTAATACGTAAACTTAGCAACTACCTTACTAACTATTAATAAGCAGCAAATTAGTAGTGTATTAATGCAAAAGTCATAGTTAATGGTTTGCGAGAATTGGACCTTAAAGTAAAGTGTGACCACAACTTCTCGAGGAAAATAGTTTCTATATCCTTTTTTCCCAATGTAGATGAAATAAGGCCAAACATAACCAACATATTAATAAAAAATGATTTATAAGTATCCAATTTTTTAAATCCTATAATACTACAATGGGGGAAAAAATGATGCATAATTTACTTTGAAACAATTTTCACTCAGAAACCACTAATACATTAGACAGAAGTAGCAAGTAACACATTTGGAGTAAAAAGACTGAAGTTCTTGTAAAACATATAATAATATTTCTGTTATTTCATTTTTTCCCTAACTTAATTCTAATGTTCAATAATAAGACTGCTGTTTCTTCCTGAATTGATGGAGTTTGAAGTTTCCTTCATGTTTGCAAGTAAAAAAAAACAACCAGACTTGGAATACTACTCAAAAAATTAAGTCATTTGTTGGAATGGATCTGTAAGACTGAGCAAAACCTGGAAATTCCCAGGGAGTAACATTCCTACACATTTTCAGCAAAAGGCAGAATACAAGCAAAATGTGTCACAAAAAAAGTTAATCTCAGTTTTGGATTTTGATTTACACTTATTAATTTTGCTAATGTTTTCATCTAAAAGTACATTTTGTTATTGTTTTTCATAGGAATCAAACCCAGATTTGTAGCCTTGGTAGCACCATGCCCTATTGAGGTACAGGATAGCCTATATTACAATGGGAATTCAATTATTCAGTAACATTAAACATAATTAACTTTTCTTTCCCAAATGTTAAGATAACCTGTTACTGTTATAGTCATGTAACTTGTACTATTTGAAAATAACCATTATTACTGAAGTCCCAAGGACTTGTTAGAAATTCACCTACCTTTCATATTATGTGGCAGCTCCAGATTGTAGGTCCAGAGTCACTATCTGTTCACTTCCGAAGTGTTGTCTGGCTGAATCTTCTTCAACTATACGCTGGTGAGATCAGACAGGCGCTCTTATAAACGCATAATGAGGCTGTCGTCACTGGAAGCCTGATCTGTTCTCACTTTCCGTTTGTCATGCTCTGGCTGTCTTTCGCCGGAGTAAAACACTTGCACGGTTATGAAGTTAATATTAAGATAAATGTCATGACTCATGTGTGATGCTGCCTTTTCAACAAATCTTCAGCTCATGACACAGCAACTCTGGATAAGCTATATTTTAAAGTGATATTCCAGAATGATTTCACAATAATCTTTTTTATTATTATTTTGTATTACTTCCTAAATGCATGACTTTATAGACTGCATTTGTAAAATGAAAATGTATGGAATTCTTGCTGGTGACCAAATAAAGATAAATGTTGAGTTGGAAACACAGTAAACCCCCTCCCATCTAAAAAAAACCCCAAAACAATATACAGTGGGGGAAAATATTATTTAACCCCCTGCTGATTTTGTATGTACGCCACTAACAAAGAAATAATCAGTCTATAATTTTAATGGTAGTTTTATTTGAAAAGTGAGAGACAGAATAACAACCAAAAAATACAGAAAAATGCATTTATAAAAAGTTATACATTTATTTGCATTTTAATGAGTGAAATAAGTATTTTATCTCCTATCAATCATCAAGATTTCTGTTTCCCAGGTGTCTTTTATACAGGTAAGGAGCTAAGATTAGGAACACTCCAGCTTGTTACCTGTATATAAGACACCTGTCCACAGAAGCAATCAATCAATCAGATTCCAAACTCTCACTCTGGCCAAGACCAAAGAGCTGTCCAAGGATGTCAGGGACACGATTGTAGACCTACACAAAACTGGAATGGGCTACAAGACCATCGCCAAGCAGCTTGGTGAGAAGGTGATAATAGTTGGTGCAATTATTTGCAAATGGATGAAATACTAAATGAACTGTCAATCTCCATGCAAGATCTCACTTCGTGGAGTTTAAATGATCATGAGAACGGTGAGGAATCAGCCCAGAACTACACGGGCGGATCATGCCAATAATCTCAAGGCAGCTGGGACCATAGTCACCAAGAAAACAATTGGTAACACTACACCGTGAAGGACTGAAATCCTGCAGCACCTTCAAGGTCCCCCTACTCAAGAAAGCACATGTACAGGCCCGTCTGAAGTTTGCCAATGATTCAGAGGAGAACTGGGTGAAAGTGTTGTGGTCAAATGAGACCAAAGTCCAGCTCTTTGGTATCAACTCAACTCGCGTGTTTGGAGGAGGAGGAATGCTGCCTATGACTCCAAGGACACCACCATTCCCACTGTAAAACATGGATATGGAAACATTATACTTTGGGGGGTTTTCTGCTAAGGGGATAGGACAACTACACCACATCAAAGGGACAGTGGATGGGGCCATGTAGCATCAGGGCCAGGGCATTGAAGCCAGTCAGGGCATTAAAAATGGTTCGTGGATGGGTATTCCAGCATGACAAGTACCCAAAACACACGACCAAGGCAACAAAGGAGTGGCTTAAGAAGAAGACAATTAAGCTCTTGGAGTGGCCTAGCCAGTCTCCAGACTTTAATCCCATAGAAAATCTGCGGAGGGAGCTAAAGGTTCGAGTTGCCAAACGTCAGCCTTGAAACCTTAATGACTTGGAGAGAATCTGCAAAGAGGAGTGGGACAAAATCTCTCCTGAGATGTGTACAAACCTGGTGGCCAACTACAAGAAACATCTGACCTCTGTGATTGCCAACAAGGGTTTTGCCACCACGTACTAAGTCATGTTTTACTTATTTCACTCATTAAAATGCAAATCAATTTATAACTTTTATGAAATGCGTTTTTTTGTCTTTTATGTTTGTCATTCTGTCTCTCACTGTTCAAATGAACCTACCATTAAAATGATAGACCCTTTTAGGGCCGAAGTCACAATTACGTCACAGCACTAGCGGGAGGCAAAACAAAGTGAAAACTGGAGGCGGCCAATTCAAAACAGCGCAGATTCGTCTACACAAGGACCCTTAAAATATCATCTTGTTGTGATGTTGGGTGCCCGAATCGATGTAGTATAGGCTTCAATTTGAAATTTTAACGCATAACTTTACCTACTGTCTCTGCCAGACAAAAAAAACGACAACAGCTGTGGTTAAACGCAATAAAATGAGCGGACTGGACAGAAACCATCGTCAAACATGATCGTGTTTGCAGCTCACATTTCTTATCAGAAAAGGTTCAATAAAGTATTGTCTTTTGTTGTTATGGGCGCGTCTGAAGATTTCTTGCATTTCACGAATATGCTGTGTATGAAATAATGTCTGTGTGCATGTGTAAAACAACAAACTGACGATGTAAATGCTTAATCATCTATAATTGTATACATTGTTGTGATTAATTGTGGCTGGAATAATAATGCAGCTGTAAAAAATAGTTGCCTGCTGACAATAAAAATATATATATATATATATATATATATATATTCCTGACTAGATAGATAAGTTGATTTTGCCTTTACTATACACGTTAGATGTGAGTCCCTCAACCGGGGGTAACGTTAACGTAATCCTATCAGATCGTCTATTCTTTGAGTGAAAGTGTGTGTGGGTCAGCCAATATGGTTTTGTCCGTTAAAGTTAACCTTTTTAAATAACAGTTGCGGTCCTGGACAGTGAGTGACCTTACATACGCAGGTTAAATCGTAATTTATCCAGTAATTGTTAAAAAAACAAGCTAACAAACTTAACAGCTTTAGTGAAGCGGTCAGGGGACTCTTTCTGCCTCCAGCTAAGCTCTGCCCACAGAAAAACGTCACAATGTTTTCTAACATAAAAAGGGTCTATAGATTGATCATTTTTTTGTCAGTGGGCAAACATACAAAATCAGCAGGGGATCAAATATTATTATAATTTTTTGCCCCACTGTAAAGTTGTAACAGTTTCTCTGTTACTTATGTACCAGAAGTCCCTTATGGCGCTTTTCCACTGCATGGTACGGCACGGTATAGTTCAGTATGGTTCACTTTTGGGGGGTTTTCCACTGGGTACAGTACCTGGTACCTGGTACTTTTTTAGTACCACCTCGGCCGAGGTTCCAAGCAATCCGTACCGTTACCAAAACGTGACGTGGAAACTTTACTTATCACTGATTGGCCTAAGATAATCGTCATTACTGCGTCACTGATTTAAATCAGCACAGCCAGCGAAGGATCGGAAGCACCTTTTTGTATTAACCAAAAAAATAGCTGTTTCGTTGTCTGTTGAGGAAGTAGATACATTCCTCTCGTTGATAGCCAAGGAGCGGATCCAGCGAGAGCTTGATGGGGCGACGCGGAATGAAAAATTCTTATGTATATACTTTTTGCTCTTTGTATATTTTTAGAGTATGTTTTCTGTTTATATTTTTACCTTTGTATCTGTGTTTTGCTTCAATTAAAAACAATCTGATCGAATAA
The DNA here is from genome assembly GCA_027422435.1 of Schizopygopsis pylzovi. Taxonomy (NCBI): domain Eukaryota; kingdom Metazoa; phylum Chordata; class Actinopteri; order Cypriniformes; family Cyprinidae; genus Schizopygopsis; species Schizopygopsis pylzovi. The sequence continues at coordinate 78,386 of JAPDDL010001094.1, read as the reverse complement.
GTGTACCTTCAGACTATATTAAAAATGTTATATTGTATGAGCATGTAATGAACCTCTTGAAAAAGATGATTAATGCCATGATGATACAAACCAACACATAAATACAAAAACAAGGGATACATTGTAAATTTTGAAACATTCAAAAGTTTCTTGATAATTCACTTTACAGAACATTCTACATGAATAGTTAACTATTCAAGTAAGGCAGCACACCTGCGCGAACATCCCTGCCCTCCTCCTCTACAGCCTGTGGCACTGCCACCACAGCCTCTGCTGCTGGGGGTAAATCCCAAGGCCTCTCCATTGCTGTTAAAAACATCCACATGCCGTGAATGAAAAACACAATTCCGTCGAAATGCTCCTTTGTTGTGTGTTTGTTTGTGGCGCGTTTACGATGATGTCACGGCAGTTGAGGTGGCGCAACTATAAGGACACGTGAATAATCCCGCCCACTCTAAACTGCAGTGGAAACACAAACCGAGCCGTGCCATGCCTTAATGAGCAGTGCCGAGCCGAGTCGTACCACACAGTGGAAAAGCGCCATTAGAGCAGCGCTGTCAATACTCACCTGAGCATTAGAGGGCACTCTGGTAAAGAAATGCATGGAATTCACCTATTTAAGGTAGCAAAGAAGGAGAAATGGCAGGAAGTGGAGAAATGGGTGAGTAAGATAACACCAAATGTTAATTAAATAGGGCTAATGTTTAATTAAACGCTTTTAGTGCATTGTATAATTATTATCTCATTTATTTTGTCTTTAATGTTCTAATGGTAAAATGTTCTGTACACAGTTTTATAGTACTTTAATTTGATGATGATGATAATAACAACAGCTATTTATTTATTTATTGATCTATCAATGCCCAGCAGAATGCAGGGTTACATTCTCCTCTCTACTTTTCATAAAAGCAGGTCATGCAGACGGTCTGTGTCATAATCAGCACATTCAGCTCTCACCTGAGATGGATTGCTTAATTAAAGCTGGTGACGGCAGCACTTTGGTGGGAGGCTCAGAGGAGGTCATGGGTGGGGGTGGGCAGGAAGCCATCTGTATCTGTTATCTGGATTCCTCATCAAGCCAGTCACCACTGTTTATAGTTTCAAGCTCTAGAAGGTCCTTGTGAAATTATGCTTTTCTGGCATAATCATATTGTGCATTTGAAGGAAAAGGGAGAGGGGCAGGTGTTTCAACTCTGTTTAGATTGTGGATGTCATCTGGAATCTTGATGAAAAATGAATATTTGACGATCCAGCCTCTGCACAAGAACTGAAACATTCACTGTTTGAGTATAAAGAAGAATACAGAGAGAAACAAAAGACAACGAGAGAGCAAAAGCTTTACTAAAACAGACTGAATTATTGCCATCAACAATCTAGGTCATAAATATAACTGTAAATCATATTTTTAAACAATTTATGAAGGAATGCAAAAAGAGCAGATAAAAATCATCCACATGTGTAATTTTTTCCTACTGCTTTAAACAAATCTCTGGAAAGTTTCTGCGTAGTGTCACGGCCGATTGCTTAATGTCTGGTATGTGGATATCACAGCGGCGTCATTCGACAGGAAACAGTGAGCCTGAGTAGCAAGAGGCCCACAGAAAGGCTGTTTTGCAAATCAATGTTACTATGGTAACGTTACATAGTATTACATAACTGCTAGTTTCGGTCTAAATTTGATTGGACTAATGATTTTGAAAGATAATTGATGTATAACAGTATTGAGATGCTTCAGTTTGACTTCAGTTGCCTGCTTTTGTTGTTGTTTTTTCTCATCTGATATGCTTTTTTATTTGCTTATTTGCTTGCTTCTAAATTTACAAAAATATAAATAATACACTTTGATTTCAAAGTGATCTTATTAGAGACTTGACCACTTTTAAAGAAGCTTTATATGCAACATTAATGTAGACAGAAAGCAGCAACTTTGTTAATGTATTAATGTACTTAATATCAAGTCAAGTCAAGTTGAGCTTTATTGTCATTCCGCTACATGTGGGTACATACAGTGGAACGAAACGTCGTGCCTCACAGGACCACAGTGCTACATAAATACAAACATACAACAACGAAGTAAAAAAGAAAACTATAAACCTATACACAACTAACCTACTGACATATTTTGACTATAAATATACTGTAAATGTTAACCTATACATAGACTAAAATAATACAAACTATACAAAGTGTACGAATGCTACAAATGGATACTGTACATGTGCAGAGAGAAACATCGTAAGTCAAGCAGCTGGCTGGGGAACAGTGTAAGTGATTTGTATGTAAACACACATGTAATGAAACTATAGCTATTATTTAGCTTTTTGGGGAATCATTAGCTTACAGATAAAATATTGCTTGATTAAAGTAATATTAATCTTTGACTTATGATTTATACTTTATTAATGGCTCGTTGTCAGCGAACCATCAGCCTCGTCAGGTCCCAACACTCAGCATACACGATCACAATCACATGAATACTAACCACGCACACCTGGCACCTCCTGATCACCACCTGCATATAACCACGAGCACTCCCCACTCACCTTTGTCTGGTAATGATCGTCGAGATCTTCAGACTCACCTGTTCCTCCTACCACCAGTCTCCGTGTCTCCAGCCACTGCCCTTACTAGTCTCCGTGATCGCCTGTCTGTTCCAGCCCCTGCTCCGTACTCTTGTAAGAGAGCCACGACCTCTCATCTTGAACCAGTTAAGTCCATCCGACCACTCCCTGCTTCCTGCTACAGCTGCTCCGCAGCCATCGCTCTTAATTCAATAAACCTCCTTCTGTTAACCACATTCTCCCCGAGTGGTCTTCCTCTGTTGTGTGACACTCATCCAGCGATCATTAACATTAGTATATCTTTAACAATTTAGTTTTATTTGCTTTCGTGGCCAACGATAAACAAAATAGAAGGATTTATACCATTTGAGCGAAGTAGCGCGATCTTTTGGCAATAAGTTTGAACTAGAAAATCACATCCCAAGACATAATTCTTTATAAATGAAACCAGGTTTATTTACTAACTGCTATTCTACGATACATGGACTAACTTAATACAAACACATAGACAAACATAAACATACACACACACATTCAGAATTTGCGAGTAATGTTGGAATAAAGTGTAAAATAGCCCTCTTTGCTATTTCATAACTGAAACCACAAGGAAGATCACGAAAGAGAACTCTGCTCTGTTTCTAACGTACAGATCAGTTTACCAGTTCAGTTAGGATAGAAACTTTGCTTGAATACTTGCGTTCACTTAACTTTCGGAACCCACATGTTGCTGAGGGAATTTTCAATGGCTTAAGTTTCGGATGCCACGTGTTGCTGAGGGAATCTTCGATGGCTTAAGTTTCGGATGCCACGTGTTGCTGAGGGAATCTCTGGCTTTGTTGCTGCTGCGTGACATCACTGGGGAAGCCCTCTTGCGATCAGTGGTTGCCTAGTGTTGAGATGGAAAGGGCTGCTGGCTTTGAGGTGTTACGGCTGTTACGAAGTCTTCGCTTAGCTCGTTTTCTCAGCCCGATGTTAAGGCGAGGGTCCAGTGCGACTGAAGCTTCCGGGTCGTTCGCGAGTGAGCACGTTGAAGAGCGAGGAGAACGAGAGAGATCCAAAGCTGTGTTGTTCGTTTTAAGCGGCACTAGTTTGGATACGCCCACGGCGGCTGTCCCAATCAGATTGTTCTTGTGGGGCGGCACCCCGCCCCACACGGCTTCCTTTGCCATGCCCACGTCATCTGATATTTAATTTATCACATGAAAGATATACTTACAGACCTCTTATACGTGCTGTAATCATACATTATGATGCTAAAGTTTAACTGTCATCCCCACCACTTATTACTGATGACGACAGCTTCTTTTAGAGACTAAACACCGCATATGGCAAACATAGTACATCTACTGATTGTATCTACTACAGGTTAAGGCACAGATTAGGACATCCTACATTCTAAATAAATCACACCAAGCATATGAAAGGCAGAGTACCACATTAATATCCATATTATTTCTTGAGTAGATGGTTTTAATGGCTAAGGCCACTGGTGGTCTTTTCGAAATCCTCTAGGTAGGTTTTCTTTGTCTTTGTTCTCCACTAAAAAGCGTGCGCTGGCTGCTGGGGGAGGGGCTTTATATCCAGACAGAGAGGCGACTTGAAGAGGAACTCGGCCAGCCAGTTAGATGCGGATGGCTCATGCATTAACCCCCTATGAGCCCTTAGGAATGTGCGGGTTCTCAAATCCCTTTCTGGGCGGCTAGGCACTACACACATATACTACTGAGTCTTTTTGTGGGATTATGTACACATAGTTTTGTGTGAAAAGTGTCTTGTGCGAATAGAGGAGAGCGTGTTACTACTGGTGGTTTGTACAGGCCCACTCACCTGTGTGTAGCACACTTCGAATTGCACAAAAAAGTTTCAGAGTTTTTTCTTTGATGTGGTAAGGTTGGGGGGGGGGGGGGTCTTTCTGAGTGTAGGAGATTGAAGAGACTGTGGAAGGGGTGGGTGGGGTCCTTCACGATACTATTTGCTTTGCTGGAGCATTTTGCAAGGAAAATGTCCAGGATGGAAGGGAAAGGGGCACCGATGATCTTTGCAGCTGTGTTCACTGTGCGCTGAAGGGTCTGCTGCACTACAGTTCCCGTTCCAGACAGTGATGCAGCTGGTCAGCAGGGTGGTCTGGGTGGTCACCAGAGTTTCGCCTGAAGTCCATCACAACCTCCTTTGTCTTACTCGCATTAAGGGACAGGTTGTTTGCACCACACCATTCAGCCAGCTGTGCCACTTCTTCTCTGTAGTGTGTTTCATCATTGTTGCTGATGAGACCTACCACTGATGTGTCATCGGCAAACTTGATGATGTGGTTGGAGCTGAACTTGGCAGTGCAGTCGTGGGTCAGCAGCGTGAAGAGCAGCGGGCTGAGCACACAGCCTTGTGGGGCACCTGTTCTCAGTGTGGTAGTGCTCGAGGTGTTGCAGCCGATGCGGACTGACTGAGGTCTTCCGGTTAGAAAGTCCAGGATCCAGTTGCAGAGGGAGTTGTTTAGGCCCAGCAGATTTAGTTTATTAATGATCTGTTGTGGGATTATTGTATTGAATGCTGAGTTGAAGTCGATGAACAGCATTCTAACTTTGGAGTCTTTATTTTCTAGGTGGGTAAGATCCAGGTGGTTTTGATGTTGTGGATGACTAGCCTCTCAAAGCACTGACTACAATCATTATGATTGTAGTCAGTGCTATGGGATGGTAGTCGTTTAGACAGGACACAGGTGATTTCTTTGGCACGGTATGATTGTCGTGGATTTGAGACATGTGGGGATGACTGCCTAGCTCAGCGAGGTGTTGAAGATATCTGTTAGGACATCTGTCAGCTTTTCAGCACAGTCTTTCAGTACACAGCAGCCAGGTATGTTGTCAGGACCCACAGCCTTGAGTGGGTTGATCCTAGATAGGTTTATCCTTACGTCGGCTGGAGACAGACAGAGTGCCTGGTCGTTGGGAAGTGTGGCTGTTTTTGTGCAGGTGTGTCATTCTGCATTTCAAACCGTGAATAAAAGTGGTTGGGTGCATCCGGGAGGGATGTGTCATCATGACAGGCCAGTGGCGGGGGCTTGTTGTCAGTGATGGTCTGAATGGCTTGCCACAGGCTCTGTTTGTCACTGCTGTCTGTGAAGTAATTATTGATTTTTGAGCATATGTCCGTTTCACATTTTTGATGCCACAGGACAGATTGGCTCTTGCTGTTTTGAGGGCTGCTTTATCTCCTGATCTGAATGCTTCATCTCTGGTCTTTAGCAGCCCACAAACCTCTGCTGTCACCCATGGCTTCTGGTTTGCACGTGTGGTGATGGTCTTAGTGACTGTCACATCATCAATGCACTTTTGATGTAAGTAGTCACAGTTTCAGTGTACTCCTGCAGGTCTGTGTGGTTGTTGTAGGTGGCCGCCTCCTTAAACATGTTCCAGTATGTGTCCTGGAAGCAGTCCTGCAGTACTGAGGTAGCATTTTCTGGCCATACCGTGATCTGCTTCTGAACCGGTTTGGCAAGTTTGAGTGGTCTGTATGGTGGGATTAGCATAACAGAGATGTGATCTGAGTACCCGAGGTGGGGGCGGGGTTCAGCTTTGTATGCGTGTTTCACTGTTGCATAAACAAAGTCCAATATGTTGTTTCCCCTTGTTGCAAAGTTCACATGTTGGTAGAACTTTGGCATAACTGTCTTTAAATTAGCGTGGTTGAAGTCGCCGGCTATGATGAAAAAGCTATCAGGGTTATTGGTTTGTTGTTCGCTGATAACGCTGTACAGTTCACGAAGTGCGTCCTTAGCATTTGCACACGGGTAAATGTACACCGCGACAATATGTATAAGCATAATTTTATTAGTAGGTTTAGGTTTACTAACTAATTTATTGCTTGATTTAAACAATATTTACAATAGGCTAATTTGTATTTACAAAGTTGATTACATGTTATTATTCTAATATTTAATATTATTAATACAAATACTAATGTTTTAATTTAACCTGACTTTAAACATCTGATTTTTTATGAGGCTATTTGTTGATATGGGAAATACATACATACATACATACTTGTATTTATTTATTTACAGAGCACTTTCAGGCTACACAGTAATTCCAAAGTGCTGTACATCACAAATAATATAAAAAGAAGAATGAGATGATAAAACAAGACAACAACAACAACATCAATGATAAAAAATATAGCTGCAAGCAGCAATTATGGAGCCAGCCACTATAGAGGCAAAATTAGTAGCTATAAGCATGCTATGGAGCATGCAACAATGAGTAATACAAGCAATTTTAGGATCATTGCAATTGAAATGGCTGAAAAATCATAAATACAACTTCTAGTAATATTATTAAATGGCTTGTCATAAAGTTTGTTCTCATTATGTCAAAACTTTGCAGAGATGTAGCCTCAGAGTCATTTTGGCACTATGCCTCAAATTTGTAGCAGCGCTGTATGGAAATGGTTTAGTCTATTGACACAAAATTGAAAAAAAAAAAATTTTATCAGCACAGTCTGGAGATGATTTGACTTGATTTTGGTGAAAATTGCACAAACGTTTGAGGAGGAGTTAAAAAAAGTAGGTAAATCAAAATGGCGGACTGGAAGTTCGGCTTACTATGGCATAATTGGTATTTATGTTGTCGGCATGACCCACGGATCATTTTGATACCAGTTTCATTACTGTTAACTACTGAGACCAGTTTCATAGGCTAATGCGATCAAAAGTTATCATAATTTTGGAAATGTCATAATCAATGGTTAATGAATGGTCTATTAGTCTTGACCAATAGGTGGCACTGTTACAAAATTATGTGATCTAATCAGTGTGAAGTGACAATGGCAAGAATTGCAGAGATAAAGCCTCAGATGCAGTTTGGCATCTTTCCAGCAAATTTGTTAATGCGCTAAACAAAAACGTTTTGTATATCGACACAAAATCTATACATTTTGCCAGCTTGGTCTGAAGATGATCTGAGTCAAATTTGGAAAAAAAAATCGAAATAACGGTCTAGGAGGAGTTCAAAAGGGATGTTTTCAACATGAAGTTCAGCCAATTGTTGTAAAATTGGTATCAATGTTCACGGCATGATCCTAGGAATCTATTAACATCAGTCTCATTAAAATAGGCTAATGTAAGCAAAACTTATTAGCATTTTTAGAAATTTCATTATAACTTTTGACAACTAGGTGGTGCTGCCCTCAAACTTTTTGAGTACCATCAAGGTCTGGTGCCGAAGACACATAGATCAATGCGTTTGTAAAATATAGCATTTTATGACAGAATTCAAAATGTCCGACGCCCAAAATGGCCGACATGGGAAAATTGGGTATGGTTCGACTTGGCGTGATGCACCGAATCTAAAGAGACCAGTTTTGTGATTTGAATGGCCAAAACATTCAAAAGTTATAAGAAAAAAATTGTCATTTTTCATATCTCCTGACCACTAGGTGGCACAGCACCGAAACACTGCAGGTAGCCTCAGGTCATTCTTGTTATAACACACACCTCAGTGTGGTCTCAATATGCCAAACCGTTGCGGTGATATACTGTAGTGATGTGATATATCATATTCATATTTTTGCATGCTTTTCGTAAACTTCGTTCATCTGTTATTTGATAACGGTTAGATTAAACAACTTGAATTACATTTTACCAGCATGGTCGGAAGATGATCTGAGCCAATTTTGGTCAAAATCAGACAAACCGCCTAGGTGGTTTTTCGAACTATTAAAAATAGCGAAACAACTACGAAAACAACTTTTGATTTTTGTACTTCATTCTTTCGGTGCTTGGCCCCTATTAACCCAGACATAATATTACATGCCATTTTTAAAACATCTGCATCATCTGTTGTGTTAATTAGAGAAACAGAAGACTTGCATGTCAGTTAGATCATTAAAAAAGCAGCAAATTAAACAGAGCTGACAGCATGACATGTATATTGATGTGACATAATATTGGAAACAGACCAGTCATATCCATCTCAGAGAACATTTCATTCTGACGGCATACATTCACTGTAGATGATCTATTGGTGAGCAAGTGATGTAATGCTACATTTCTCCAAATCTGTTCTGATGAAGAAACAAATGGCCTGAGGGTGAGCTATTTTCCATCAACTATTCCTCTAATTTCACAAAGCTTTCTTTTCACTAGTTTTATTTTCAGGGTTGTGAAGGTGTCACATCTAATTTCTCCAGCTTATGTGAAGTGTTTGCTGTTCTCAATGTGAAGGCGTGAGGCCCAGAACAGATTCATCCTGACCCTAAAGTCCATTAGAGCTCCAAGATGTGGGTGTTTTGACCCTTGAGACTCCAGAATTTCTTCTCTCACCAGTTTGCTTGAGGGAGCATCTTGACCATCTTGAAGTTGAAGGAAATTAGATGCGGATGAATTGCCATCTGAGTGTCTCTATGGTAACAGCCACACAGAAGAGCCAATTCATGAGCGGCCCCTCTAGTTTCCTGCCTTTCTGCAGCTGTGGACTCACAGATGTTGCTCTTGGTCAGCATCAAAGTGACGAGGCTTGTGTTGATGCATCCAAGGGTATACAACACCTAAAGGAAGTAGAGTGTTCCAGATGTGATATCTGACAGCAGCCTTTTGTCACGGAAGGTGCCGATGGACTTAAAAATGTTGTTTCTGCAAAATCCACATGCCTGCCAGAATTTTCTTCTGGGGTGTGTTGATAGGAAACAGCATGCAATAAAAAACAGACAATTAAAGTGCATTTATGAGTTTAATATTAGAACGGTTGCATATTTTTTTCCATAAACTCTATCCTAGGGTAAAGTTCCAGTAATAATGCAGAGTTCCAGTAATATATTGTAGCCTTTTCCCATCATGGATAGTGGATAGAAAATACTTGTCCTTAAAGTACACACAGTAGAAGAAACTGACACTAATAATCATAATAATAATAATAATAAGTCATGTAAAATTCACCATTCCATAACCTAACAGTTCATTAAATAATATGAAATTATTATTTTTAATTGATTGAATTTGTCAAGTGTGGTTCCACATTCAAGTTGAGAAAAAGTAAAATATCAAAGTTCAGAGAAAGATGAGGTTTGTTCAAAGGGCACTTTAATTTGTATTGTGCCACTGCAAAGAAAATGATTTGATGTTATAATTTACGGATTTTAGTCTGATCAGGGGTCTGTGTTTTGAGATAAAATTGAAACTAAAATAATATAAATTAAGAACAAAAGTGAATTAGTCATTTATAATGATTTATAATGTCAGGATGTTAATAATGTATATAATAATGTAAATGTACCATAACCTTTCATGTGAGGATAATGAAGTAAAAAAAAAAAACAAGTCATCAATGAAACAATAAATCAACAAAGAATCAAAAAAATAAATGTGGATGTTAATTTTTTTTGTTGTTGAAAATTTTACACATGCATATCAGTCTTTACATTTGGTATGCTATTATTATAATAGTATGGCTTACTATTGTTACTGTATGTACTTATAAAAAAATATACTATCTGGTAGCATAGTTTAAAGATGATATAATACAGTATATATAATATTGTATATATAATCATCATAGATAAAATTATTTCCCGTGCAAGCTATTACATGTAAAAATATGTTTGGGTTGCACTTTATTTTAAGGTGTCCTTGTTACTGTGTAATTATACATTTAGGCACTGAGTAATTTGAATTAACTACGTGTACTTATTATATGATTAGGGGTTGGCCTGGGGTTACTTGCATGTAATTATCCATACTTTCTTGTTATTATAATAGAAAGTATATGTAAAGTGTAACAAGGACACCTTAAAATAAGGTGTCACCTATGTTTGCATTTAGTCCTCAAAACAAATAGCTAAACAATGACTTCAAAAATATACATATGCTTAATCTAAATATGTAAGTGTATATTTAAAATGTAAATATTTTATTATTTTACATATTTTATTATGATGATTATAGTAGGCCAGCTATGAGATAGTTTTACTGTATCGATGATTTGCCATATTTTCAATTAAATCTAAAGTGTGGAAGTGATTGTTTGCTTTTTGGGTACCGGATTTCGTAATTTAATTTGTTTCTTCTTCCCATCGATTGTTACTGTCAATGAAACACGAGCTCCAATTTAATAGAGGGCCTGAGCTCATAGTTTGTTATTTTTTACAAGTCTTTGCTACTATTTGTGGCTGCTAGATAGTATTAACAGAAGTGTACATCTGTTCATAAAATAATTTTAAAAGGTCATTGGTCAAATGTATTTGCTCCTTAAATATATCATTGTGATGACAGCTTGCAATATTTGATAACAAGCACCTGATATTCTTTTAAAATAAAAATGTTGTGTAATTATTTAAAAATACCAAAACACATAATCCAGCTCCATTTTTTAGTGTCTAAAACTAATAGTGTCAAACAGTCACTCTATGTGTTTAGTGCTGTTTATAATGGCTTTTAAAAGTCACAGCGATAAATTAAACAGAAGACACAGTTTTTTTCCAGACTTCTAAACATAGCACTAACAAAAAAATGTTTTCATCCTAGATTCAGCATTGACAGTAATTTTATCTAGATATAAGCCTCATCCAGGAAATGGCCTGGTACTTAGCCTAAATGTTACTAGGATCCCGTTATTGGATATGGCAAAAACAGAGACGATTACTCAACCAACACATCAAGATGAACGAACAGAGACCCACAGGCGCATCACATAAACTGTTTGCTCTTGCTAAATGAGTTTACCTGCTAGGTGATGTCAAACAGAAGGTGACAGGTGGAACCAATTTATCAACATGCTGCTGTTTTGAGATTTTCTCTCATTTACAATGAGCCATCAATCCCATGCACACAGTATGTGGGAGATTGATGGACGCGTTGTGCAGGAGATGAACGCCATCGATGTGAAATCTTTGTGGTCCCAAACATCACCTGCAGGGTCGCTGCCTGCTTAATCCTCAAAAAACGGTTAAATTACTGTCGCCATGGTGATGCTGCCATAGCAACAGAGTTTCCGCCAGTAATTTGCAACTAGTCTGCACACATTTGTGGGAGAGAATCATATAAGTGTTTTCCACATGCACTCTCAACAAAACACAATCTCACACAAAATGATTCATCTTAACGGAGCCAATGAATCCTGATTCGGTTTCAGCACAAACATGCATGCGTGAGATGGAAAGCTGTGATATCTGGTTACCTTAGTCTGACCTCTGAGGTGGATGGAATATCTCATTGCATATCTCATAACATCGCAGGAATCACCATCTGTCTGGTTTAAGGCCAAACGCAAGCAGTAAGGAGCTTTACAGGAATGTCAGAAAATCTAAACCGACGGATTCTCGAAACAGATTGGTGACAAACATTAGTGATCTTCATAAAACAAGTTTTTGTAGGATTCTAAGCATTCAGCCTTCATGTAGGTGCCCTACATGTGTGTGACAACAGCCTGAGATGGAGAAAAACAGGGCTTGCTGGCTGTCGAACATGGCATGTGTTACAAATCTCTGTTTGGAACAAACCATCAATAATAGTAAACAAATCAAGTGCTGATGTGGAGGTTGAAAACAATAATTTTTCACCTCCAAATAAAGCATTCACTTTCACATTACTGAAGTATTAAGTAATCCATCAGGGATGTCAGAAGGACTGGTCTGTATACAGGGATGAAATGGGATCTATGCCAACCTGTCACACCCCACTGCTTATAATTACTGCTCAGCTCTTCTGATCTGGTCATTCGTGACAATCAATGGGAATTAATTTTTTGTATAATCACTACTAAACTGTACTAGTGTTGGGCGATATGCTCCATAGTCATATTGTCCTATCGTCAACCTGTGAGATCACTGATACACAATAGCATCTTGCTAGTTTAATTATTTACTGACTTAGTTTACCAACTGCAAAGTGAACCAACTTCAGGGAAAGGTTGAAATCAGCCCAATGTTCATGAAAATATGTGCCTTTATATACATTCCTGCAACACCTTCATTTCTTACCTTACTGCACGTTTCATGGCAGTTTCAAAGTGAAATGGCACTAAAACACCAACCCGATCTCATGAAAGTGTGTATAAATAATATGCCAAATAAAAACAAAAACTTGTGGTATTGATACTACATTTCACTATTTTTCATTACATTTCACTTCACATTTGACTACAACACTGTTAAAAAACACATAAGTACTTGTACAAGTCACAGTTATGAGGTGTTAAGCGAAAATTGACTTTGGCGTGTGTATGCTATGCGATGGGTAGGATTAGGTTTGTGGGGTAGATATGTATCATAAGCATGTGAAAAATGCATATTATATGCACGGTACGCCAAACACATGCGTATCATATGAATACCAAAGTCAATTTTTGTGTATCAATACCACAAGTTTTCATTTTTATTTGGCGTACTGTTTATACGCATTTTCATGAGACTGGGCTCAAAACACACATTCATTACGTGACCAGTCTGATTCAACAGGAATGTCAGAAGCCAGGTCCTGACTGTGGCGAAAGGAGGAGTTGGGGATGGAGGAGGGTAATTTGCTTCCGAACAAGCAAGCTGCTGAATTATACTGTATAGCGCTTATGTAGGGATATCACGTCCGGCTCCTCCCCTTTCTGTTCGTTTTGACGGTGGCTTTAGGCAGGGGTGGTGCTAGGGGTGGGCTAAGGGGGCTGAAGCCCAGAATGTTTTCAGAAAAGCCTCAAACTTTTTATTACCATGCCCTGTACGCATAATCATCATTGAGTTTTCATGCGCATTAAAATCACAAACCGCAGTTTACTCCCGTCAGGAACCAACCAATGAAGCTCTTACTTCTGACTGACATGTAAACTGGCCAACCATCGATAAGAATTTATAGCAGATCTTCCCATCTGTCAAATTACGTTGTTGGTTACTGAGCCCTGTCATTTTGAAGCAACAAATAGCCTATATATAGGCTATTTAATTATAGTATTATATTATATACATACACGGTCTTTCTAGGAGACACACGCATTTAGAGGGATTATATGTTTTGTTATTATGGTCTGTGGCAGACTTTTCTTCATGTCAGGGCAACAATTCAATAAAAAATAAGTACATTTTAAGTGGCTTAAATTGTAATATTGTCTTTTTCTCTATTTCATTAACAAGAATGTTTACAAACAAAGCCCAGGGCTCCAAACTGACAAACAATTTGTTCTGCCGTTTCAAGTAAATTTTGTTTGTCTGTTGTCTGCATATGAGGAACATCAAAATGAAAATGAAAAAAATGAAAACAAAAACATAACAAAATCCGACTACTCGTTTGAGATGACCGTTTATCAGCTCCGCGACACAAAAAAAACTTGTATTTTTCTAGCATTTTATGTTTCTATATTCCACTTTTTATTTTTAAAACATAAATCTCATAACGTTATTTATGCAATAGGGTATGTGCAGTCTAAATGCATTAAGTGCTAAAAACACAAGTATATAGAGGCTGTATAATAGAGCCCTGAATGTTTAATCATACTTATATATACGTATATATATATATACATATATATATATATATACATACACAGTGCTCAGCGTAAATGAGTACACCCCCTTTGAAAAGTAACATTTTAAACAATATCTCAATGAACACAAAAACATTTTCCAAAATGTGGACAAGACTAAGTTTTATATAACATCTGTTAAGTAAGGTTAATAATATAACTTAGAGAACAACATTTTCAGTTTTACTCAAATTAGGGTGATGCAAAAATGAGTACACCCCACTGAAAGTCTCTGGAGCAAAGCTAAATTTTAGACTACAAATGTCTAATTTAACAAGAATTCAACCACAGGTGAGTCTAATTATTTATTACACAGGTGACAGTTGACTTTAAAAGGGTGTTACTTAAAGAAAACCCCTTCCCATTTCATGCTGTCAGTAATGGCACCACATGGAAGAGAAATGTCACAAGACCTGAGAAAGAAAATAATTTCTTTACACAAGAAAGGTGAAGGCTACAAGAAGATCAGCAAAGCTTTACTTATCAGTCAGAGTACTGTAGCAAAAGTGGTACAAACATTTAAAAAAGATGGAACTGCAACCATCTCACAGAGACGTCCAGGTCGTCCCAGGAAGTTAACACCTCGTCAGGAGCGTCTTCTGATGAGAAGGGTTGAAGAAAATCAACATGCAAGTTCACTGCAGTTATCTAAAGAAGTAGAAATCCAAACTGGGGTGACTATTTCCCATGACACAATACGGCGTACACTGCAGAGGAATGGCATGCATGGGTGCCGTCCACGAAAGAAGCTTCTCCTAAAGCCCAGGCACAAAAAAGCCCGCCTAGAGATTTCCAGGGCCCATGCTGACAAATATGAAGACTACTGGGACTCAATACTCTGGAGTGATGAGACCAAGATAAATGTTTTTGGAACTGATGGCTTCAAAACTGTATGGCGTCGCAAAGGTGAGGAATACAAAGAAAAATACATGGTGCCTGCAGTGAAACATGGTGGTGGCAGTGTCCTTATGTGGGGCTGCATGAGTGCTGCTGGTGTCGGGGAGCTGCATTTCATTGATGGCATCATGAATTCACAAATGTACTGCTCTATACTGAAAGAGATGCTACCATCACTCCTTGCCTTTGGTCGTCGTGCACTTTTCCAACATGACAATGATCCTAAACACACATCTAAGGCCACTGTTGGATTTCTGAAGAAGAACAGGGTGAAAGTGATTCAGTGGCCAAGTATGTCTCCTGATCTGAACCCAATCGAACACCTATGGGGAATTCTGAAGAGACAAGTTGAGCATCACTCTCCATCCAGCATCCAATCTCTAAAAGAGGTCATTCTTGAAGAATGGAAAAAGATAGACATGGCAAAATTTGTTCAACAAATTTGGCCAACTTGTTCATTCCATGCCTAGAAGACTTGGTGCTGTCATTAAAAATCATGGAGGCCATACAAAGTACTAGATTTAGTAGTTTTTGTTGTGGGGTGTACTCATTTTTGCATCACCCTAATTTGAGTAAAACTGAAAAATGTGTAATCTAAGTTATATTATTAACCTTACTTTCATGTTATAAGTTAAACAGATGTTATATTAAACTTAGTCTTGTCAACAAGACTAACAACTTGTTGACTGTCAACAAGACTAACAACTGATATGTGCTGTCATCGGTTTCTCCAGTAGTAGCTGCTGCTGTCTGATTTCTAGTTTCTCTTCTTCGGGGTGGAGAACTGTTTGCTTGATGATCGGAGCTGGTGTACAGACTACGCGGTTGCTCCGTGCGAGTTCTTGCTCGTAGTTTGAACTGAGTTATTTTTGATTGTTTGTTTTTGTCTTGTTTTTCTGATTTGAATATTTGTGTATCATTAATGTGTGATGTATGCTGGTGATTTTTGTCCAGTATTGTTTGTTTTTGATAAAAATGTGATTTCATTTGATTATGAATCTATTTACTTATGTTTAAAATATTTGTTTATTTGTCTCTGATTTTTTTTTTAGGAGCTGGGGTCCCACGGGTGAAGGATCTTTTGTGGTGGTGCTGCTGCTCTAATGTTTGCCATGGGACAATTTTGATGTGTTTGGGTATGTGATCTGAGAGAGAAAGTTGAGCACCTTGTGTCACATAAAAGTGATTTATTACCCTCATAAAAAATCCCCCCAAACTGGACACCTGTTTGTACAGCCCCCACCTTTCCGTCTTCCCCACGTGGGGATTTTTAGACCACGTGGTGTTATCTGATACGGGGATGTGTTTAAACAATAAAATGTGAAACTGTGTAAAATAGGAAGAAAGGGTAGTTTTTATTCAAGTTTTTCATACACATACATGTGAAGGCATTATATATATACACGTAAAATGAACGACATCTATTTTTCCAGAAAGCGTTGTTTAAAAAGAGGTAAAATGGAGTGTAAGAAAACAAATAAAAACGAAGACACGTTAGTTAAAACATATCTAAAGTGAAATGAGGGGGGGTCTAACATTAAAACATTAACATTATCTAGGGGGTCTAACATTAAAAGTTAAATTGTCTTATCTTACTACGGTATAAAATAAATAAAAATGTGTCAGACGCGTTTGTTAAAACCTACTAATATTGTAATTCAAAAAGCAGTTAGTTCGGCAGAGTTAAAGAAAAAAATAAGAAATCAAAGTAAATAGACTAGGAAAATACATCAAGACGCGTTTGTTAAAACTTAGTGATATTGTAATTCAAAAAGCGGTTAGTTCGACAGAGTTAAAGACAAAGTAAATAGACTAGGAAAAGACATCAAGACACGTTCGTTAAAACCTAGTAATATTGTAATTCAAAAAGCAGTTAGTTCGACAGAGTTAAAGACAAAGTAAATAGACTAGGAAAAGACATCAAGACGCGTTTGTTAAAACCTAGTAACATTACAATTTAAAATTAGTTAGTTTGACAATGTTAAAAATACAAATCAAAGTAAATAGACAGGAAAAAAACGGGTAAAACGATTCATACATTTACCAACGATCTAAAAAGAAAGGCAATCTCAGAGACGTTTATTAAAACCCCCGCAGTCAAAAGAAAGTCTGTGGCTCGTTGAACGGAAAAGTTAAACGAGAGACTGTGTGTCCGTGGAGAGGTCCGTGTACTACAGCGACCAAACTCGAAATGAGGCTCCGATCACAGCAGGGAGGACCACGCCTACGTCCCACCCCCTCTAGATCCGGAGGAGGAGGTACCAAAACGGAGATTTAGAGTAAAGTAAAATGTTAGAAGTTATTTTTAATAAGGCTTTTATGTCTTAATTAATTAACCCATTCAACATCATTCACCTAAAACATGTATAGCTTGAATCGCTATCGTAAGTCGTTTTGGATAAAAGTGTCTGCTAAATGCATAAATAAATGCAAATCCTTCCTTTGATATTGAAAGTTGATATTTTAAACAAACAAACCCCCATAGGTTCCGGAAAAAGTTGTTTTATTTGTTTAACAACACATGTTCCTTTATTTACTAGTTGTTTTTGTCAATCTTACAAACGTTATAACGTTTAAAATGTACGATCTGATATAAACTAAATGTTTTGGCACGCTTAAGACTTCTAGGGTTATATAATTTGTTAGAGTGCGTGCGTGGAGACATTGAAATGCGAAACCGTGTTAAATGGGGGAACAAAGTTTTTTTATTAAAGTTATTTTTTCATACACAACAATGTCACGGAAAAACTTCAAAACAAGAAAGTCTGAGTATAATTACAATTAAAAATAATAATTAAACCATTTAAAACTAGTTAGTTTGACAATGAAAATAAAAAAAAATCTAACTTTTAAGACAGAAGTTGTGGCACATGAAAAGGTGGGAAACAAGGAAAAATAACAAACGCACATTCAGCCGTTGTCCAAAAAGAAGGTGATCTCAGAGGCGTTTGTTAAAACATATCTAACGTTACTGTAATGAAATCTAGCTTGTAGTTTATCAATTGGTTCGCTGAACGGAAAATTTAAACAATAGAAAAAAGCCCCAAACGGTGTCCGTTTCAAAACTCCGAATGGCGAGACATACTGTTCCAGGCAGATCAAGCCTACATCTCGCCTCTAACACTGGCGGTTAAAGTAAGGAAAAACTTCAAAACAAGAAAGTCCGAGTATAGCATTTATAAAAGAGTACAAAAATAGACGACGTAAACCAAATAAGAGTCAAACCGCGTAATAGAAAACAATAAAGACAAAGAAAACTAGGGGTTTGAATGTGGATAAGCTAACAAAGGTTAACTTGGTTTATATTAAACAAGTTTTAATATAAAGAAAATTCGACGTATATACACGTAAATGAGCGATGCTTGTATTTTTTTTCAGAAAGTATTAAGATACAGATCAAAATCTAGGTTTAGTCTAATCTTACAAATGAGAAAATAAATAAAATGCATCAGACGCGTTTGTACAAATTTTGTAACACTACACTTTAAAACTACGTTTAACAGAGTTAAAGGAACACGTATCTACCCAACATGTAAAAATGAATAAAAACACCGTTAAGAAGATTCTTGTACCAAGTCTTTTGAACTAATATTAACATTAAATAATATAGAGTAAACTTACTGTGGTATAAAATAAATATCAAGCCGTTAAAAAGATACGTTTGTCAGAAGTTTGTAATATTACAATTTAAAACTAGTTAGTTTGACAATGAAAATAATAAAAAATCTTATGAAATTTTTTATGAAATCACACAAAGAACCACTGAAGAACGTACTGTTTGCTAACACGTAATTAATACAAATAATACTCTGTGCTCATTTAAGCGGTGTATTTACAGTATGTTGAACGTAATACAGTTAAACAGGACCATTCAAACATTAAAAACCTATTAAACAGCCGTTTCAATACAAACAATTTTGTCTGATAATTTTCGGATATATTGTTATTCTATAATTAGGGGTAACAAGTTGGAACTCTCAAAAGAAATATGGCAAAATAACTGTTTTTATCGATCAAGTCTGTATAAAAAACATCAGATTTAATGTATTCAGTTAGAGAATTTGTAAGCTGTTGAATTTTATTTAACTCTTGCGGGTTTATGAATAAGAGGAAAACAATAACTAGGATAAAGAATATTGAGAAAATCTACAGTAAGGTTGTCAAATTTATCGGAACGGGTATGTTATTGTGACGAAGAATAATTATTTTGTGTTTTGCACAAACTCCGTCCGTCTCAGCTATCCTTGAAGATTTGTCCGTCTGTCTTTTGGGACAGGTTTTTGATTGAATAAAGTGTTTTAAGGTGTGCAAAATTCAATAGTTTAATAGTCTTTGATAAATTATGTTTGTATTGAAACGGCTGTTTAATAGGTTTTTAATGTTTGAATGGTCCTGTTTAACTGTATTACGTTCAACATACTGTAAATACACCGCTTAAATGAGCACAGAGTATTATTTGTATTAATTACGTGTTAGCAAACAGTACGTTCTTCAGTGGTTCTTTGTATGATTTCATAATAAGGGTCAATATATAATCGTGGGAGATTTTGAGTTTGAATAATTCTGGGAAAAAATATATTTATTTACAAAATATTATTATCTTCCCTGATAAATCATCCCTGAAATATTTTGTTTTTAGTCATTGCCAAGCTCAGGCATAATTGATTTCAGATATTTAGTTTTAAAAACAAGAAGTCTACTCATTATTTGGTCAACTATGTTACGGACAAAACCTATAAGTTTTAACTTTAAGTAAATGGCAGACATTTAAAAAAATCATTACTCTTGGAAGAATATGTGTCTATTTACCTACCTTTTCAATTAAAATACCCAATTAATTAAGAAAATACACATTTTGTTCAATTGAAACCCCAAATTTCAAGTACTGAAGTAACCGGTCTGTATATTTTGTTTCCAAACTGCTTGATTCGTGATAATTTTCTTAATGAAATTATGCTGAGGTATATATTTGACAGCTACTCAGTTTCTAAATACTTACTTGGAGATTAGGGAACCATTGAAATACATATATTTTTTAAAAAACATAATGGTAACTTAATTGACAGCCCAGTATCATAGTTGACAAAAGTAACATAGTTGACTGGACATGACAAAGTAGGATGATGTATTTAACAAAAATAATCCTAAACTATATCAATTATTATATGTTAGCTAATCTTTTATTGCATTTAATCAAGACCTGTTAAATATTTCATGACATAAAGGAGAAATACAGACGCACATCAGTTTACAAGGATCAATCACAACTTTATTAACAAGCACATATATCATAAGAAAGATATCCTAACATAGAAAACAACAACAACAAAAGTATCAAAAACAGCACTTACACAAAAATTCCACCATGTAAACATTTTGAAAATCTTGTTTGTGGAATGAAATACAGTAGTGCATTGTATTGAACAAAAAATAATAGTGCACTGCAATAAGTAACAATAACCAAATAGTGTTTTATTCTGTTGGTTAACAGAATAAGTGTGCTGCATTGGATCAAAATTTTAATAGTGCAAACAGTTGTATCTCAAAAACATTCATATGTCAGAACCCAAGTAAAACTTTGGCATAGCCTCCAACTTCCAGGCACCCATGAAACCGGCGGAGACAGAACACACTCCCCATTTTCTAACCCAAGAACATGGCCAATTATGGTTTGTTTTTCAATGACTTTGTCAAGCTCAAACAAGTCATCTTTGAGTGTGTGTGTGTGTGTGTGTGTGTGTGTGTGTGTGTGTGTGTGTGTGTGTGTGTGTGTGTGTGTGTGTGTGTGTGTGTGTGTGTGTGTGTGTGTGTGTGTGTCTTTATCTGTGCGTGTGTGTATATCAGAGGTGTATAGTCCAGGTGCCAGAAAGTAGAAATCCTGTCCAGCAGCTGTTCCAACCATCACTAAACCAGCTCCTCTACCAGGTAGATGAGCTCATTAGTGAAAACACCTGTTCTAGATGTAGAGGCGGATCCAAAAACATGGCAGGATTTTTACTTTCTGGCACCTGGACTATACACGTCTGGTGTCTATATGTGTGTGCTTGACCGGGTGCTTGTGCCACGTGTTTGTTAGCGTGTGTGTGTGTGTGTGTGTGTGTGTGCGCATGTCCTTAGCCATGAAGATATGATTTGGCAATATCTTCCCACACATCTCTTTTTATTTCAAAATGACGTGCTGTCACGTGCTGTGGGGCAGGGATCAACCTGAGCACATCCTCAAATGGATACCAGAGCGCATCCTCTCGCATTGGCCAGTAGTAACGATTGTGTCCCACTCTGTGCATGCACTTAACATGAACATGTGTCTCACTCACTTCAACAATGGTTCCAGGGTAAACCTCATCGTCATATCTGATGACACACCACTGACCAACAATGTCATCTCTATCCCACTGTACTTCAAGGTCTGGTTGTCCTTGGTGCAATGCAGGAACAGCAGAGTTGACTTTGAAGTCGAAGGCCTGAGCTTGGTAACACTGACATTGCAGAATCTGCCTTGTTGAACACAGGCAGCTCACATCACGGTATGTCAGTTTCCCTGGTGCTTGCGTGATGACCTGGTGAATCCGCATAGTGCATGGTACAGCGGGGAGTCGTTGTGGCATCTGCTGTATGGCCTTTTCCACTGTAGCCTCTTCAATGTAGAAGATCTTGACAGCTGTATTGGTGTTTACCAATGCATTGAAAAGATGTTTAGCAGTGGAAATGTCTTCACCTTGGCTCACCAATCTGTCAGCTGTTCTCTTCAGAAGGCCTCCTACCCCATCGGGGGCACCCTTTCCGTGGCTGGCCTCAAAAAAGTTCCAAGTGCCCGCAGTGAAGCCCTGGTTGTTCTTTCCAGGTTCTTTTTACATAACCTTCTAACCTTCCTGGTTGTGGAACTGGTTGTTCCTCGCTGTCAGGACTCAGTGGTGGGGTAACAATAGCAGAAGCCTGTTTCTTTCTGCGTCTGCTCTGTTCCTGGGCTTTTCTCCAGGCCTTTCTCTTTGTACGTTTTTCCCTCTCACTCTGTTCAGATATGGGCTTATAGTATGCACCTTGCTCCCTCTTTTCTCTCCATTTCTGCCGGCCTTTTGCCAAGTATGCCTCCCTTTTTGCAGGATCAGCATCTCGCCGTGCACGGTAACGGCGCTGCTTTTCTGCAGCAGATAATCGTGGCATTTGCCTGAAAACAAGTTTACTTTTATAATATTTATTGCAAAGTATTTTATAGTTACTGTACAATTAGAATATTAAATGAACTCCTGAAAACTATAAGAACATGTCATGAATGTCAACTATGTTACTCTTGGTCAACTAAGTTACCTTTGCAGAGTAACATAGGTGACTGGTAACCTAGTTGACATTTTTGCTGTTTTTAGGGATAAAATCTAAATGGTTGCCTAGCACCAGACACCACATGGCATTTTACGGAGAGGTTCTTCTAAATATTATATGTACAACTGAGTAAAATTGAAATTCAAAGTTATTTATGAATTCATTGTAGTAACATTGTTGACATATGATAAGTACACATTTGCCCCAAGCACTACTTTAGGTGAAATAACTGAAAATGTGGAGGGAGAACATACCTTGGAGTCTTGCTAGTTTTCTCTTCAGGAGGAAATGACATCATGTAGAGCAGGTCATGTGATTTGGAAAACACACTCTTCCTTGAGGGGTGTATTTGCTATGGGTAACTTAGATGACAGCGACTTCTCGGACACATATTCAATTTGTCAATTTCTATTGAAAATGTGACATATTGCCCAAAAAGACACATTGTTCACAATTACCTCAACTTAATGTAAATAATATAATTAAAACTGTTTTTGAATAAGTTTTTAAAATGTTTTTTTAGGTAATGAGATTGTGGTTGTAATTCATTTCGGACGGTTATTTAGTTGACATTTTAGGGATATCTAGTACATTTTTATAAATAAATGATTATTTCCATAATAATTAACTATGGAATTTGTAAAGACAAGATCATGAAGAACACTGAAGACTTTTAATTTTTTATTTTAATAAGCATGTTTGCGAGATAAATCTCATGGACATGAAAACTCCCTCAATTATATATTGACCCATAAACACCTCTAAAATCGGTAACAGACTATTATCTTTTATATTAAAACTGCATAAAACGTTAACTAGCACACAATTGTGTAAGACACGACCCGAAATATCACGTTAATGTGTCCTCAAGTCAAGTGTATGTCACTATCTTGACATACACTGACATACGCCCTATCTTTATTGTTATTCCACTACATCTGTGAACATACAGCGGTACGAGATGTCGTGCCAGACTGGACCACTGTGCTACATGGATACAGATATACAACACAAAGTAAAACAGTATAAACCTATACACAACTAACCTACTGTCATCTTTGCCTATACAGATGCTGTATATATACAAATGGTTACCTATAAATAAACTAAAAATACAAACTGCACAACTGTGTAGAGGACTCAAATAGTGTACATGTGCAAAAAGAGAGACATTCAAGTAACTGGCTGGGGGACAGTGTAGGGCGATTTGCGGTACGCGGCCCTGTAAACATACATATATCAGTCTTATATTACAATCAGTCTTTTGTGGGGTTATGTACACACAGTATCCCACAATAAGTTTGTTTTCCTGTGATTTCCTGCGATCATCCGTCCTTTTACACACGTTTTGTGCCGATTGTGTTTTAAGGTTGTTAAGTCAAATCAATGATTTTATAAGACCTGTTAATTCTTTCTAAAGACTTATACTTCAGACGTGTAGATCTCGTAAAATGGGGTTTGTAACATCGCAAGGCGAAAGAAGCGTATACTTCGTAAAAAGCGTTGGTAATACGAGTCTTTCTATATAGGGTATCCGAACGTACGTATAACCAAATGTCTGACGATTTAGAGATCTGTCGCCTATAGACCATTTTTGGAAATGGATCCGTGGTAACCATGTTTGTAGTCTGAGGTATATGCTGGGTATTGTAGTTCGCTGACCTGAAAGGCCTGCAACATTTGTACGACAACGTTTGTATCTTTGTGAAAACGAAAATATTTGTTAAAATAATTGTTAAAAATGTATAAGAAGAACATGCTTATGGTAAACAGACTTAACGTGTATATGTCGAAATTGACCATCCCGTTGTTGCGTCATTTCGTGAAATAGCATAACGATTTGGTTTTGTGTGTGTGCTTGTGTGTGTGTGTGTGTGTGTGTGTGTGTGTGTTCTTGAAATCAAATCTTAAGAAAAAAAGTCAGTCAGTCAGTCCTGGAGAACGCTTGTCGTGTTACACGTTTGTTTCACGACATGTTTTGTTGTGTTAGCCAACTCTGCGTGTCTTCATCTAACTGCACGTGTCCAGTATTTTTACTTTTACTTATTTTTAGTTAGGTCAGACGTATATTTTCTAGTTTCATCGTAGATTTTAAGTAGGACTTGTAGTTATTTGGTCGTTCGCACGTCCAGTGTTTTACTGCTGTACTATAACACATTTTCTACCGCGGTCGCATTTAGTGTTAGAATGGTTCGAAATGGTTCCAGGCTTGTTTTAGGAGCTTACACTCGGTCTGTCGCTCTAGTTTTACGCGTCATTGTTTACATTTTCTACAGTTAAACAGCTCAATGAGCTCTTCCAGTATTTATAGCTGCTTTGATGCATAAATTGAACTCGTTATAGAGTTTCAGCTACAGCTGAATGATAAAACCAAGTTAAGGATGTTGTTGGCAGTTGTGCGCCGTGTGCACGCAAAAGAGAGTTTGGATGAAAAATGTTTTAGGTTAAAGCTGTGATTAACTTACAAACATCTCAAACTAAAAACCATAACCCTATATTCATTTTGTTCGACATAATTAAAAAGTCGTAAGAAAGTTTTAACGTTTCTAAAAAGTTGTATTGTGTTTTGACGAGAAATCAAATCTGACTTTAAATCAAATGTATTTGAAACGAATGATTCATTTGATAGAATCACTGAATTATGCGGTTATGTATTATACAGATTCGTGTACTCACTGGTTACTGTATGCATACGTATTCAAGAGAAAAATGCACACGCTCGATTGTTTTAATAAATCTGAAGCTTTTAGTCTGTCGCTCTTCCTGTCATCAGTATTTCACACATTTTATTTTCATTTGTCTCAGGACTCTGTTACACAAAACCGTTGAGTGTGGTCATAGTTCCTATGTGGAAGCTAAAAAGATGACGTTTTAGACTATTTTTTACAGATGTTAAACATCTTAACATATCTGTATAGGCGAGATATGTACAACAATGCAAATCACCTGACACACCAGTTTGATAAACCTTGTCGAATATTTGCATGTTTCTTACATCAGTTATTTTATCAAAGCTCAGTCGAATAAACCTATATAGATCGGTTGTTGTTTTTATTTTAATGCAATAAAGCATGCTGCATTTAACTCCCCTTACGGTTAATAACACAATTTATTAAGTGAGAAAGAAAGTCTAATCTGTTGTAAAGATTAGTTAGGTTAGAGATTCATGGTTTTAGGTTTGACATTTTGTTAGAATGATATTTGTTAAACAATAGTTTTATCATTGTTTAATCATACTTTTCGTCACCTTGTAGATATATTCAGTGTGATTCTAAGAAAGTTATTTATTTGTAAAAAGTTTTGTATGAGACATCATAAAAGTCTAAATATTTAACCGTGTAGAGGGTGTTTATGTCCATGTTTGTGTTTATTTGTGTGTGTGTGTGTGTGTGTGTGTGTGTGCGTGTGTGTGTGTGTGCGTGTGCGTAAATGTTTACATTTACAAGCTTATGTTTGCGACGAGAGGGGTAAAATTATATATGAGTGAAAAAATAAATAACAAAATTAGATACTAAATTAAGTCAAATTTAACATCAATTTCCTACATCAGAGCCTTTTATTAAAATAAACATCTTTCTCTATTTATTTATTTAAGTTTGTGTATCGTCTCATTATTTATCTGACTCATCTCATCCTAAATTTCAACTTGAAGTCACATTCACCAGTTCTGTAAACATGACTCCGTTAGTAAATGTATTTTATTTTCTAAAACGTAACCTAATTTTTAAATTAAGCAGATGTTTGTCATAAAACAGGGTTCAATAGGGCATGCATCCCATGACCGGACGGTGAACCGTTCCAACGCTCGTGTGCGTATGTGTGTGCGTCTACACCTCTGCGCTTCCTCCAAACTCATAGGCCTGTGTCATAAATTGATCCAACGGTGTTGCTTTGGTCGTCTGACTAAAAAACTTCACTCCCATCTCGTGCTGCGTGAAATGTGATATTGACACGATCGTCTTCAACTTCGTTGCACTGCTTGAGATGAAATATCTGCATCTCGTGTGATGTAAAAAAAAAAAAAATGTTTACATGCTGCACGCGTATTTCAAATGATAACAAGTCTTATGGCAAGAAAATCAGAGAGTTATTGATTTGGTTTCATTCCTGTTAAATATTTGTATGTGCATACCTGCGTTTTAGCTGTTATAACGTATCGTAAGATTGACAAAAAGCAAAGAGTAAATAAAGGAAAATGTGTTGTTAAACAAATAAAACAAACTTTCCCCAGAGGCTAGGACTTGTTTGTTTAAAAGTAAAACTAAAGGTCTACTATTTTTTTAAAGTGAAAAGATTTAGGTGAATGATGTTGAATTAAGACATGATCCGTCTTATTAAAATTAACTTTAATGTTTTAAAAACAGTCATGGATTAAATTCTTTAAATCTACGTTTTGGTCCCTCCTCGTCCGGATCTAGAGGATGGGTCGTAGGCGTGGTCTGTCTGGAACCGGATGTCTGGCCATTCTGCGTTTGAAACGGACACGCGCGGACTTCTCACCGGTCGCCGTTTGGGGGGCTTTTTCTTTTGTTTAACTTTTCCGTTCAGCTAAGTTATGATAGACTATCTTTTGTCTCTGAGATTACCTTCTTTTTGGACAACGGCTAAATGTGTGTTTTTAATTTTTCCTTGTTTCCCAGCTTTTCTTGTGGCAAAACTTTGTCTTTTTAAAAGTTAGATTTTTTATTATTTTCATTGTCAAACTAACTAGTTTTAAATTGTAATATTACAAACTTCTGACAAACGTATCTTTTTAACGGCTTGATATTTATTTTATACCACAGTAAGTTTACTCTATATTATTTAATGTTAATATTAGTTCAAAAGACTTGGTACAAGAATCTTCTTAACGGTGTTTTTATTCATTTTTAGATGTTGGGTAGATACGTGTTCCTTTAACTCTGTTAAACGTAGTTTTAAATTGTAGTGTTACAAAATTTGTACAAACGCGTCTGATGCATTTTATTTATTTTCTCATTTGTAAGATTAGACTAAACCTAGATTTTGATCTGTATCTTAATACTTTCTGAAAAAAATACAAGCATCGCTCATTTACGTGTATATACGTCGCATTTTCTTTATATTAAAACTTGTTTAATATAAACCAAGTTAACCTTTGTTAGCTTATCCACATTCAAACCCCTAGTTTTCTTTGTCTTTATTGTTTTCTATTACGCGGTTTGACTCTTATTTGGTTTACGTCGTCTATTTTTGTACTCTTTTATAAATGCTATACTCGGACTTTCTTGTTTTGAAGTTTTTCCTTACTTTAACCGCCGGTGTTAGAGGCGAGATGTAGGCTTGATCTGCCTGGAACAGTATGTCTCGCCATTCGGAGTTTTGAAACGGACACCGTTTGGGGCTTTTTTCTATTGTTTAAATTTTCCGTTCAGCGAACCGATTGATAAACTACAAGCTAGATTTCATTACAGTAACGTTAGATATGTTTTAACAAACGCCTCTGAGATCACCTTCTTTTTGGACAACGGCTGAATGTGCTTTGTTATTTTTCCTTGTTTCCCACCTTTTCATGTGCCACAACTTCTGTCTTAAAAGTTAGATTTTTTTTTATTTTCATTGTCAAACTAACTAGTTTTAAATGGTTTAATTATTATTTTTAATTGTAATTATACTCAGACTTTCTTGTTTTTAAGTTTTTCCGTGACGTTGTGTATGAAAAAATAACTTTAATAAAAAAACTTTGTTCCCCCATTTAACACGGTTTCGCATTTCAATGTCTCCACGCACGCACTCTAACACATTATATAACCCTAGAAGTCTTAAGCGTGTCAAAACATTTAGTTTATTAATTGTAATGTTACTAGGTTTTAACAACCGCGTCTTGATGTCTTTTCCTAGTCTATTTACTTTGTCTTTAACTCTGTCGAACTAACTGCTTTTTGAATTACAATATTACTAGGTTTTAACGAACGCGTCTTGATGTCTTTTCCTAGTCTATTTACTTTGTCTTTAACTCTGTTGAACTAACCGCTTTTTGAATTACAATATCACTAAGTTTTAACAAACGCGTCTTGATGTCTTTTCCTAGTCTATTTACTTTGATTTCGTATTTTTTTCTTTAACTCTGCCGAACTAACTGCTTTTTGAATTACAATATTAGTAGGTTTTAACAAACGCGTCTGACACATTTTTATTTATTTTATACCGTAGTAAGATAAGACAATTTAACTTTTAATGTTAGACCCCCTAGATAATGTTAATGTTTTAATGTTAGACCCCCCCTCATTTCACTTTAGATATGTTTTAACTAACGTGTCTTCGTTTTTATTTGTTTTCTTACACTCCATTTTACCTCTTTTTAAACAACGCTTTCTGGAAAAATAGATGTCGTTCATTTTACGTGTATATATATATAATGCCTTCACATTTATGTGTATGAAAAACTTGAATAAAAACTACCCTTTCTTCCTATTTTACACAGTTTCACATTTTATTGTTTAAACACATCCCCCGTATCAGATAACACCACGTGGTCTAAAAATCCCCACGTGGTCTAAAAATCCCCACGTGGGGAAGACGGAAAGGTGGGGGCTGTACAAACAGGTGTCCAGTTTGGGGGGATTTTTTATGAGGGTAATAAATCACTTTTATGTGACACAAGGTGCCCAACTTTCTCGCTGATCTGAGTGTGCAGTGGTGTGTGGAAGTGTTGTTTTGGATAACTAGCACTGGTGATCACTCCTGTGGGTAACCTCAGGTTGATTAAATGTGTGGTTTATTTTTGAGTTGTGTAAATTTAGACTTTATGTAACATGTTTTTATTTTTGTGTGATTATTCTTTGAATCAGTTTCAGTCATTGCCTCATTTAAACGTCATTGGAAAGAGCTGCCAAGGGTGGCATAGTATCATTGAGTCTATTTTAAGTGATCTTTTTATATTTGTGAATTAATTGTTAATAAATTGTATTTTCTTACGGTGCCTACGTCTCTTGCCTACTCTTCTATAGTAGAAACGAACCTGTGTGACCTAATAACACACTTTGGGGTTTATTTGTATATCCTGGGTGACAATGTAATCACAATGTAACAGGGCGAACGAGATGTGAGGCGTGCGGATCCATGTGCAAGCTTGTATTAATAGACATGGTCAAAAGCACAGGCAGGGTTGAACAAACGGCAAAAAGGTATATTGAGGGCAAGGCAGATGAGTACTCAAGTAAACGAGCGTGGTCTTCGATCGGCGAACAATATCCAGAGGGCTTGACGAGAGGGGTAATTCAGGTACACAAGCAATGGTCCAGGCAGGAGAAAACATAATCCAAATAGAAGGCAAAGGGTTAAGACTAGACTTAAACTAAAATAAGAAACGGAAACTAGGAATGGCTCCGTAAAGCAGCTAACACTTGGAGAATGATAAACTCAGAACAATACAGGAGACCGAACACAAAAACAAACACGGAAAGGCATGGTAAGTAGCTAACACTAGGATAATGCTAAACAATACTTGGCCACTAGATCAGGATCTGAGTGTATTTATGTAGTGTGTGTAATAGCTCTTAGGTGAGCGTGTGATTGGTGACAGCTGTGTGATCAGTGCATTCAGCTGTGTATGTGCAATTAGTGCAATCAGCTGTGTGTGTGTGTCATCAGTGCAATGGATGATGGGAAATACAGTCCAGTGTGATGTGTGGTGTGAGAGTCAATATGATGGAAAGGCGACCTATTGTGGCAGTCGGACGGAAGGCCATGTACCAGATTCGTGACAGAGGCCCCCCCAAGGAGCGGCTCCAAGACGCTCCCCAGATATTACAGTACAGGAGGGTGGTGAAGCAGAGGCGGAACAGGGGGCGGGATGGAGGGCCAGGTCCATGTGTAAGTGGAGAGACAGGTGACTGAGGCAAAGTAGGATGCCAAGGAACCGAGAGCCAGGGTGTAGACGGCAGAGCAAGAACCAGGACAGATCCGGCAGTGTAAGTGGAACTGAGGACCACCACGACAGAGCAGACGGAGCAGCATACCACCACAGTGGAGCAGAAGACCACCAGAGCCAGATAGCCGACCCCCACGGCGGAGCAGACAGAGCTGGAGCCCACCAGTTCGGAGCAGAAGACCTTCACGGCAGAGCAGACAGAGCAGGAGTCCAACAGTGCGGAGTAGACAAGGCAGAAGACCTCCACGGTGGAGCCCACCAAGGTGGAGCAGATGGGACTGAAGCCCACCAGGTCAGAGCAGATGGAGCAGAAGCCCCTGGTAGAGACTGGAACCTTGAATATCTGGGTGTGGCAGACAGAACGTGAAGAGACTCTGGACGATCAGCTGTGACGTGAAGAGACTCTGGAAGATCCGCTGAGATGTGATGAGACTCTGGAAGATCCACTGAGACGTGATGAGACTCTGGAAGGTCAGCGGACACATGATGAGACTCTGGAAGGTCAGCAGAGACGTGAAGAGACTCTGGAAGGTCAGCGGAGACGTGAAGAGACTCTGGACGGTCAGCGGAGACGTAAAGAGACTCTGGAAGGTCAGCAGAGACGTGAAGAGACTCTGGAATGTCAGCGAAGACGAGACTTACCTCGTGGCGATCAGTTGAGACATGACTTGGCTCGTGAAGATTAGCTGTGACTTGACTTGACTCGTGACGATCAACTGTGACTTGGCTGAACTCATGATGATAAACTGTGACTTGGTTGGACTCTGGCAGATCATACAAGACATACACAGCCTCTGATGCTGCAGCCACGATGTGAAAAGGTTCTGAGGCGGCAGCAATGACACGACGGGGTGTTGTTGTGTCCGCCATTTTGAACGGGCTCTGCTGTTGCTGCCATTTTGTGAGCGTGCTCTAAAGCAGCTGCTATCTCGGTCATAGATGCAGTGTCGCGTTTTTTCTCCGCAACACCCACAGTAAACAAATAGCCAACAGTCAACAAAGCATAATCCATAAACTGAGCGAGTGATTAACACGGACCCTCGCGTCTAAGCTCAGATAGTAGTGGTTGATTAATGCCATCACAAAAAACTCTATCAACAAACAGTCCGGTAAATCAGAGTAGTGTGCGGTGGCTAAATATTCCCTAATATAGTCCTCCAGTGAACTTGGGCCTTGTTTAAGAGCTAATAATATCTGTGCTGTGTCCATACCTGGCCAGTGTTCATCTGAAGAGCTGCTGGATCCATGTGCGGCCAAGTATTCTGTAACAGGGCGAACGACACGTGAGGAGTGTGTATCCATGTGCAAGCTTTTATTAATAGACATGGTCAAAAACACAGGCAGGGTCGAACAAATGGCAAACAGGCATATTGAGGGCAAGGCAGATGAGTACTCAAGTAAACGGGCGTGGTCTTCGATCGGCGAACAATATCCAGAGGGCTTGACAAGAGGGGTAATCCAGGCACACACGCAATGGTCCAGGCAGGAGAAAATAGTCTACAAATGGAAGGCAAATGGTCAATTCAATGCACAAGGCAGAATGTCAGGAACCAGAAAACAAGGCAACATGAAAAGACTAGACTTAAGACGTAAACTAAATTAAGAAACGGAAACTAAGAATGGCTCTGTAAAGCAGCTAACACTCAGAGAGTGATAAACGCAGAACAATACAGGAGATTGAACACAAAAGCAAACACGGGAAGGCTTGGTAAGTAGCTAACACAAGGAGAATGCTAAACAATAATTGGCCACTAGATCAGAATCTGAGTGTGTTTTATGTAGTGTGTGTAATAGCTCTTAGGTGAGCGTGTGATTGGTGACAGCTGTGTGATCATTGCATTCAGCTGTGTATGTGCAATCAGGGCAATCAGCTGTGTGTGTGTCATCAGTGCAATGGATGATGAGAAGTACAGTCCAGTGTGATGTGTGGTGTGAGAGTCAATATGATGGAGAGGTGACCCCTTGTGGTAGTCGGACGGAAGGCCACGAACTAGATTCGTGACACACAGCGTATTGCAAAAATCTGAGAACTTAGAAATAGCATTCCCAATACCATATGGACCATTAGCAGCAAGCACATTTCGAGAACAATCATGTTCCTTAAACAACAGCTTAACATTAGATACAATTTTTGCTGTTAAAGTTTACCGGTCGTATTCATTTAGGTAGATGTGATCAGCTGAGAGTCACCTGACCTGCCAGAACATCGCTTGAAGTACATATTGCGGCTGTTCAGAATTTGAATATCTGGGGAGTGTTGCTAAACGCTCTATTAGATATAGATAATGCTCTATTGTGCTCATAGATGATGCTCTATTGTGCTGGAAATATCCCCTATACTAAATCCAACCCTAAACTTACCCGATAGTGTTAAAAAAGTGAAAATAAAAACTATTATGCAACTATTGGATGCAGCTGTTCTATTTTAATGTCCTTATGCGTATTTGAGCTGTTTTGTCGAACTGTAGTTTCACAGGATTGATACCAGAACACATTTTTTGCGTCACTCAAGTGCAACTCTATCATGTGATCTTCCGAGCAAACTTACGGAATTAGAAATCTCATGCATATGAAGCTGTATATGTGATGAAAACCATCACAAGTATCAGTTTTAAAATCACACAACATGTTAAAATTGTTTTGAAGTCATAACATAATATTCTGCAAGTAATTGTGTGAAAATTAGGCATAAACTCTCTACCCGTAAATCATACTTTCTGTGAAAAGGTAATTTTGTCAGAGTTGTACTGCCTCTAGTTTTCATTTCAACTGGAAACTGCAGTGAATCGCAGATAAAGGTAAGGTTTTTTTTCTCAGTTTTGCAGAAATATATGCAGAGGCACGTATATTCAATGAGCCTACTGTATGTTGCTAATGTTAGTGTAAGTGTAATCTATTAACTATGCACAATATATCTTAGTCAAGTAGCATATGGTGTCACGATGGAGCAAGGCAACAAGGATATGAGATGTAGAAGCTTTAACTTAAAATTTATTTTAATAAACAAACCAAAGGGAATGCAGGGCAGGCAAGAACACAATACGGAGACGAGAAGACATAACAGTGAACGCTGGACAGTGGAAAACACAGGGCTTAAATACACAGGGACTTAACTAGATAATTAATTAAACACAGCTGGAAACTAATGAAAATAAAAGGGGGAGCAAACGAGAACAGGAAACAGGAAGGACAAAATAAGGGCATAGAGGGAGAAAGTAGGGCAAGGAAGGCACATGGGGTTGCTAAACACAAGACAGGACACAAGTCTGACATTTACTCCCTTTGAAATTTACTGGGCACTCTGGAGGCCTAAAGAGACAGGGTGACCACACAGAAGGCCTCCAGGGCGGTGCCTGTTCCAGGACCCATGGCGGAGCAGGGAGCTTGGGCGACCATGGCGGATCAGGAGGCTCGGGTGGCCACGGTCCCAGCCCCTGCCCCCGCCCTGGCCTGGCATATACGGCTGGAGCCATACTACACCCCCCAAAAACAAAAAAACAATACTTTGGGAAACTTACAGGGCTTAACTGGGGATCAGGAGACCTCCATGGACTCCCGGGGAATCAGGAGCCCTCCGTGGGCTAAACCTGTGAACAAAAGCCCTCCTTGAGCTTAATGGGGAATCAAGGGCCTTTCCTGGGTAAACAGGAGCTCAGGAGCACTCCCTGGGCTGGATTCGGGAACTGGGTTGCGCTTACGTGGAGCAGGCACTGGAAGGTGCTTTCGAGGATCTGGCACTGGAGCGTACTCAAAGGCTGAAGCCAACACTGGAGTGAGCTCTGGGGCTGGAGCCGACACTGGAGCGAGCTCTGGGACTGGAGTCGACACTGAAGCGAGCTCTGTGGCTGGAGTGAGCCGCGACCGGTGGGCTTGACTTCAGAGCGGGCGGCGGGCTGGAAAGAGCCTCAGCCAGCGGGCTTGAGCGAGAAGCGGCCTGCAAACTTGACTTTGGAGTCGCCGGCGGGCTTTAGTGAGCCGCGGGCGGCGGGCTTGACTGAAGATCTGCTGACATGCTGGACGGCAGGCTGGTTCTGGCTCTGGGCAGGACACTCTCCAGACACCGGAGTATCCCTTCCCTCCAGAATAGTCCTTTTGTTTCTAGGAGATCCACGTGGTGATCGTAGTTGGCCCTGTGCCAGAACAGGCGTGAACTCCCAGGCGTACTCCACAAATGTGAGATCTCTGTGGGCTAGGGCGGAGAAACAAGCGGCGGTTTCCGTGCCGCTGGAGCAAAAACAGGGAAACAAAAACTTTTAAAAAACACGAAGAAAAAAAAAAGGGGGGAAAAAGGTGCCGTTCTGTTATGATAGCTGTGGAGCAAGGAAACGAGTAGACATTGGAGCTTCAACTTACACTTTCTTTTAATAAACAAACCAAAGGGAATACAGGGCAGGCAGGAACACAACACGGAGACGATAAGGCATATAACAGCGGAGGCTGGAAAATGAAAAACACAGGGCTGAAATACACAAATAAAAAAAACAAGATAATTAATGAAACACAGCTGGAAACTAATGGAATTAAATGGAGACCAAACGAGAACAGGAAACAAGAAGGACCAAATAAGGGCATAGAGGGAGAAACTAGAGCAATGAAGGCACATGTAGAGCAACACAAAACACAAGACAGAACACAAGTCTCACATTTGGATGTCATGTCATACAATTTTTTATATGACTGAATTTGTATTTAACATGATCCAAATGTTATAAAAAAAACATTGTAAGTTACTGATTATAAAGCTTACATTTCCTCATTTATTCAAATAGCAGCTACAGAAAATGAGCAGATAACATTTGCATTATCAAAGAACATCATCACAGACTTCAGTCTAGTGCGAGTATATGCACTTCAAAAACACCCCCATTTCATTCAGTGAAGCTTTCTACACTGTATGATGAATAAATATCTTATATTACATGCTCATCTGCACTTTGTTGTTTATGATGAGAGAGTTTTCGAGAGAACAAATTCAGTCAGCGAGCACTGACTGAGCACTGAGGCAAGCTCTGTGGCAGACTTCTACCCGACAGTCAAAGCTGCATTACATCATGAAAGTGTGGATTCAGAGGAAGACCGCAAAGGTTTAGGGTTAGATTTAGATCAGATCCAAAACTCAGCAATGACTCATCTGAACGCCTCCGATTGCTCATTGCATCCATAAGCTCAAAAGAGTTGTGTGTGATTGGTTATAAAACGCAACACTGGAAAACGCGTAAAAAAAATATGATGGGACAAATAAGTTCATAATAGATAATAATACTTGCCTAATCGTAATAATAATCATCTTGATATCATCAAAGGTATCAGCCACAGGCGGTATCTCTGACTATCATCGATACACGATAATATCGTAAATTGGTGTAATGAAACTATGAAGCTATTATTTCAGCTTTGGGGAATCATTAAATTACAGATACAACATTGCTTTGATTAAAGTAATATTAATCTTTAACTTATGATTTATACTTTATTAACGACTCGTCCAGCGACCATTAACATCAGTATATCTTTAACCATTTAGTTTATATTTATTTTGCGGCCAATGATAAGACAAACTAAAGGGTTTTATACCATTTGAGCTAGGTAACGTGATCTTGGCAAATAGTTCGAACAAGAAATCGCACATCCCAAGACATAATTCTTTATAAGTGAAACAAGGTTTATTTGCTAACTGTTATTCTACAATACATGGACTAACTTAATAAAAACACATAAACATACACACATACATACCAGGGGTTTTGCGAGTAATGTTAGAAGAAAGTTTAAAGCAGCACTCTTTGCTATCTCATAACTGTAACTAATAGAAGATCACGAACAGAGACTCTGCTATGTTTCTGCTTACAGATAAATTCACCAGTTCAGTAAGAATAGAGGTTTTGTTTAAAACTTGCTTTACATTAAGCTGGCCAAAGATCTTTTTTACGTGTTTCCTTTGTGTTTCCTGGAAAAATCTGATGGCTTATGTAGAAGTTCGAGGATCAAGGGAAGGAAGACGAGCCTGCAGCCCCCCCCCCCCATTCCTAGAGAGGAAGTCGGCTACAGCCATCTGCACCCCCGGCCTGTGGACCACCTTGAACTTAAAGGGCTGTAAAGCTAGATACCAATGGGTGATCCGCGCGTTGGTAACCTTCATGCGGTGGAGCCACTGGAGGGGCGCGTGGTCCGAACAGAGGGTGAATTCCCGACCCAGGAGGTAGTAGCGGAGGGTGAGGACGGCCCATCGGATGGCTAAGCACTCCTTCTCCACGGTGCTGTATCTAGTCTCTCTCTTGGAGAGCTTCCGACTGAGATACAGCACCGGCCGCTCCTCTCCCCCGACCACCTGGGCCAGGACGGCACCCAGCCCCCTGTCCGACGCGTCTGTCTGTAACAAAAAGGGGAGATCGAAGTTCGGAGAGTGCAGGAGCGGCCCGCCGCACAGGGCAGCCTTCACTTTGGTTAGGGCCTGTTGGCACGGCTCCGTCCACTGGCCCGGGTCGGGCGCCTCCTTTTTAGTGAGATCAGTCAGCGGGCTGGTGAGGTCCGAAAAATTAGGGATAAACCTCCTATAATATCCCGCCAGCCCCAGGAACTGTCTCACCTCCTTTTTGGTCTTGGGACTTGGGCAGGCCGCAACTGCAGCCATCTTGTCAATTTGGGGACGCACCTGTCCATGACCCAAGTGGAAGCCCAGATACCGTACCTCCACCCGCCCAATTGCACACTTCCGCGGGTTTCCCGTGAGCCCGGCCACCCTCAGCGACCTCAGGACCGCGCGGAGATGTTCCATATGCCGCTGCCAATCATTACTGTGGATGATGATATCATCCAGATAGGCAGCGGCGTACTGTGTGGCCGGAGGACTTTGTCCATGAGGCGCTGAAAGGTGGCGGGAGCCCCGAACAAGCCGAACGGCAGTGTTGCGAATTGGTGTAATCTGAACGGCGTGGTGAAGGCTGTCTTTTCCTTGGATAGTGGCGATAAGGGGATCTGCCAATACCCTTTCGTTAATTCCAGCGTCGAATAAAAGCGTGCCGCACCTAACCGATCAAGCAACTCGTCAACTCGGGGCATTGGATAAGCGTCGAATTTCGACACGGCATTCACCTTCCTGTAATCGACACAGAACAGGACCGAGCTGTCCTTTTTAGGAACTAACACTATCGGGCTCGCCCAATCACTATGCGATTCTTCTATTACTCCCAAGTTTAGCATGGCCTTTAATTCTTCCTGAACCACATTTTTCTTGTGTTCGGGAAGGCGATAGGGACGGCTGCGCGCCACCTCCCCGGGGAGCGTCTCGATATGGTGCTGTACGAGGTCTGCATGCAACTGGGCCAAGTCGCTGAGCTGCCGCGGCGAGAGGTGATCTCCCCCAGAGACCAGAGCGAGCGGATTGTGTTTGAGTGCCGCTTCTGGTCCGAGATCATCCTCGTTCGAAACGACCGCGGCTAACCCCACCGACGTCCCCTCGTTCCAGCGTTTTAGCAGGTTGAGGTGATAAATCTGACATGCATCACCCCTATCTGTTCATCTGACCTCGTAATCGAGCTCCCCTACTCGCCGTGTGACCACAAAGGGTCCTTGCCACTTTGCGAGTAACTTTGAGCTAGACGTCGGAAGTAACACAAGTACCTTATCTCCCGGCGTGAATTGACGCAGCCGCGTACCCCTGTTGTACAGCCGCGTTTGTCTGTCCTGTGCCTGCAGCAAATTTTCCATAGAGAGCCGCCCCAAGGTGTGGAGTTTTGCTCGGAGGTCCAGGATATACTGAATTTCGCTACGGCTGTCTGATGGTCCCTCCTCCCAAGACTCCTTAATGACGTCAAGCACCCCCCGGGGCTGGCGACCATACAGGAGCTCGAATGGGGAAAACCCAGTGGAGGCTTGTGGGACCTCCCGCACCGCGAACAACAGGGGCTCGAGCCATTTATCCCAATTTTTGGCGTCTTCTTTTACGAACTTACGAACCATGGTTTTCAATGTGCGACTAAATCGTTCGACCAAGCCGTCCGTTTGTGGGTGGTAGACGCTGGTGCGAATCGATTTAATGCCCAATAGCTCGTACAGCTCCTTTAGCGTGCGTGACATAAACGCCGTGCCCTGATCCGTGAGAATCTCTTTCGGGATTCCCACTCGGGAGATGAGTCGAAACAGTGCTTCTGCCACGCTCTTCGCCGAGATGGAGCGCAGGGGCACGGCTTCCAGATATCGCGTTGCATAATCCACGAGAACAAATGCAAAGCGGTGTCCTCGTGCCGAACGCTCTAATGGCCCGATGAGGTCCATGCCAATTCTTTCGAAGGGGACCTCCATCAGGGGTAATGGGCGCAAGGGCGCTTTGGCTGTGGCCGGCGGATTTACCAGCTGACATTCCTGACACGCCGCACACCACCGGCGGATGTTCTCGTGAATGCCCGGCCAAAAGAATCGGGCCATAATGCGTTCGCGTGTCTTTGCCTCCCCCAAGTGGCCTGCCATGGGAGTACAGTGCGCCGCCTAGAAAATCATTTCCCGGTGGCTTTGGGGAACTAATAATTGGGTTGTCACCTCTTTTGACTGGGCATCTTGGTTTACCCGATACAACCTCTCTTTTATAAGGGCAAAGTAGGGGAAGGAGAGGGGAACGTCCGGCTGGAGAAGCAGCCCGTCCACAGAGCGGACCCGATCAAACGCGTTTTTGAGCGCCTCATCCCGCGACTACTCCAGAGGAAAGTCATCCAGCTCAGGAAGTTTCACCCCCTCGCTGGCTCTCGTTTCCTCTGAGACAGGCGGTGACGGGCCCGCTAGCGCTTCCCCTGCCTGAGCGGCCGCCTCCTCCTGGCCCCGCCCCGTCTGCCAAGAAACATCCGCACACACTATCCCCAACAATTGAGTGAAAGCCGGCCAATTGGTACCCAAAATTAGCGGATGCTTGAGGTGGGGATTAACAGCCACCTCCATTCTATGCGTTTTCCCCCGAAATTTAATCGATACAGGCACTAAGGGGTAATCCGCCACGTCTCCATGCACACACATCACCTTAACCTTGCGGCTCATATCCAATGCCCTCTGCTGCATCAGGCTTTGGTGAATAGAGGTTTGGTTACAGCCTGAATCCACCAAGGCCTGATATGTACCCCCCTTAATACTCACAGGTATTTTGCACTGCCCAGCTTGATCGGGGGCAGCCCCCGGGGAGTCGGAGACCCAGTCCAGCAATCCCACCTCCATCATGGGACAGTGGTCCTGGAAATGCCCCGGATCCCCGCATCGCCAGCAGGCCGGCCCAGGCCTTACCGCCGCCCCAGCGGCAGAAGGATGGGCAAGGGATTGCCGGAGAGCGGATGGTGGTGCTGCTGTGGGCTCTGCCCCGCCCCCACGCCGGGGCCATCGATCCCCCAGGCCGTTGCCACTCCTTTGTGGGGCTCGCGGTGCCGCCTGCACCCGCGACCTGGGAGCTGGTATCGGGCGAGAGAGAGAGGGGAGGGAAGGAGGAGAGAGAGAGAGAGAAAGGTTAGTTAGGGGCTCGCCGACCCCGGGGCACGCCACCATATGGTCCTCCGCCAGTTGGATGGCCTGCATCAGCGACGTCGGGCGGTGGCACTGGACCCACTCGGCCGTTCGCCGGGGAAGCCGGGCGATGAACTGCTCCAGCACCACCAGATCGATTACTCCCTCGACGTCGCGTGACTCGGCCATGAGCCACTTGCGGCAGGCGTCCCGGAGCTGCTGGGCCATCACGAATGGTCGGCCGCTGTCCCCTAGCTCTACGGAGCGGAAGCGTTGTCGGTGCTGCTCGGGGTTTCGGCCGACACGTTGGAGGATGGCCCGCTTGAGATCTTCATAGGCCAGGAGGTTCGCAACAGGTAGCTGTTGGGCGGCCACCTGCGCTTCCCCCGTCAGCAGTGGAATCAGGCGCACCGGCCACTGGGTGCGCGCCCAGCCACACGCCTCCGCTGTCTTCTCGAACAGGTCCACGAAGGCCTCCGGGTCATCGTGGGGACCCATCCTCATCAGCGGGACGTGGGAGATCGATGGGGCTGTGTCGGGGTTTTCCTCCCGGCCAAGTAAGCTCCGGATGGCCCGCCGATCTTCATTTTGCGCCTGGACCAAGAGCCGGAAGCGATCCTCTTGCTCCAGCTTCATGTCCAGAAGCGCCTGGTGTTGAGCTTGATGAAGACCGGCGAGCGACTTGACAAGCTCCGCAAGCGGCGTTGACTGGGCGGATTGCATGGCGGCGTGCCGGCTTCCTCGTCCCGGGTTTTCGGCACCAGTGTAGAAGTTCGAGGATCAAGGGAAGGAAGACGAGGAAGTCAGGGGTGACGAGCCAAACAAAAGGGGGTCTTTATTACCCGGTACAATCACGAAATCAAAATTAACAACAGCGCTCTGGCTTCTTCCTGCTAGCGTGCTCGCTCTCTCTCCAGCGTCCTGCTCGATCGTCTCTCTCCCCTTCCGCAGGACTGCGGGGCCTTTTTCTCGTCTCTCCGACAATCACTGGAATTAGACACAGGTGTTAATCATTATTCACTTG
Source organism: Schizopygopsis pylzovi (assembly GCA_027422435.1). Classification (NCBI taxonomy): domain Eukaryota; kingdom Metazoa; phylum Chordata; class Actinopteri; order Cypriniformes; family Cyprinidae; genus Schizopygopsis; species Schizopygopsis pylzovi. The sequence continues at coordinate 37,727 of JAPDDL010001094.1, read as the reverse complement.
CCGATCGTTTCACCGCTCGTCTCAGAACCCGCTCTCCCTCTAGCGCGTTCCGCCTTCCCACGCCCCCCTCGCCACAGCTTACTTCGCTGCTGCGTGACGTCACCGGGAAGCCTTCTTGTGCTTGGCGGTCTTGGTTTCTTTGTTGGAACGCGAAAGCTGTTGAGCTGTTTGTTTCTAGTTGTTATTACTTTGACGAAGTGTTGAATGCTTGTAGATGGTGTCTTCAGCCTGATGGTAAGGCGGTGGTCCAGCGTGACCAACATCCGGTTCTTCAGTGAGCAAGCAAGTAAAAGCAGACTGGCTAAAATGCTGTGTTGTTCATTTTAAGCAACACAAGTTTGGATACGCCCATGGCGGCTGTCCCAATCAGATTGTTCTTGTGGGGCGGAGCCCCGCCCATGTCTTTTGGGACATACCAAATCTAATCTGTGATCTTCCATGTGACGAATAATAAGAGTTTTAATACTTATATAAAGTGTTATCACATGCTAAACCCATTTATAATATCACCAAATCGGTCGCATCACTGATTCATAATTTTCACAACCGTCTATATGAATCTAAACACATTGTAACCTTACCGGGAACCGTAATCCGTTATATGTTAAGAGAAAAGATCATCGGCTCCACTATACAGGTTAAAGCACAGATTGAAACATCCTAAATTCTAAATAAATCACACCAAGCATATGAAAGACAGAGTACAACATTAATATATCTATATTGTTTCTTGAGTACACTTTTCTAATAGCCATGGAATTAATGGATGTCTTTTTGCATAAAGGAACACCAGTTTGGGGTGGGTTCCTTGCACTGGGCAGAGACACAGAAAAGTTATTTCCTTTGACCTGCAGAGGGGGCTAAAGCAAAGCGAAAGAGGGGCTGTCCTGGGTCGTGATTGGGTCACGTCCTGGGATCCTGAAAAAATTAGTACGAAAGTTTCACCATAAAACAGTCCTGCCTTATTGAATAATACGTTAAATGGCCATCCCGGGCCATGTCCAGATAAAGAGTTCCTTTGTCCTGTTTTGGAGAATATCCAGATGTTTTCCTTAAATCTGTCCTAGTTTTAGGGGGTCTCCTGAGATAAGGAGACTTAGGGCAGGAACTCGGCCAGCCAGTTAGATGTGGATGGCTCATGTATTAACCTTTTACGACCCCTTAGGAATGTGTTGGTTATCAAATCCCTTTTGGGGGACTCGGCTCTACATTGGTACAACCCTACATGTCACCATTCACTTTTAAAAATAAATGGTTACAAAAAGGAGTTTGCAGTAATGCCATAAAATAACCATTTTGGGTAAAGAACATTTTAATAATCATAGAACATTTTTCAACTATAAATAACCTTTTGTGGACTTGTGGATCCCATTGATGTTAAAGGTTCATAATGCGGTCACAGATCCCAATAAAGGACCTTTACTTTGAAAAAAAGTTGTTCATGGCACCCTACTGGCACAGATTTTCTCATTTTGCTTTACACTCCTTCTATTTTTACACCAATGCAATTTCTAAATAATTGGCTCCATCTTGCACCATCATAAATTGTAGCTAATTATATTAGCTAAGTAGTGCATATAAACACTTGCGGAGAAATAATAAAAGTAAGTATAAGTAATAAGTGGAATAATGTATAGCTATCTGGCCATTAATGCAAAGTATACCCCTTTAGGATAATGCAAAACCTGTTCTGAGCTGGTTTATTAAGTTGGCTTGTGAAAGCCAACTTACTGAAATCCTATTTAAACTTATTAAGTTGGCTTGTGAAAGCCAACTTACTGAAATCCTATTTAAACTTATTATTATTATTATTATTCTTCTGAGACTAAATTTCTGACTGCTACTCCTCCTAGAGCTTTTACTCTACAGACTCCAAACTCAGACCAAATCTTCAGACTGATCTCGCGGGGTGTGCTATATCTTTTCTAAGCGATCGGGTTTATGCTAATCGTACAATTAGCGAAAAACCGCGCAAAAAAACGCATCGACAATGCATGGCGGCAAACTTCGACGGGTTGTAGCGCAGAGCGAGAATTTCGTAGAAACTTGTGAATCACAACATTTGAAGAGGCTATCAAGCTGAGCGAGATCATACCCCGCAGTGGGGTATAAGTTTTACCCCTGGGGCGCAAGAGCCCCCCAAAATTGTCCCATAGACTTACATGGTGAGGGGACGGCCCATGAAATAGCATATAGGTTGAAACTTTTTACATAGGAAATGATCTATTGACTCTTTCTATCTATCTACTGACTCATGCTAGCAACATGCTAAAATCATGCTAGCAACATGCTAATTATGCTAGCAAACATGCTATCAGCATGCTAACAAAATGCTAGCAACATGCTAGCAACATGTTAATCATGCTAAAATCACGCTAGCGACATGCTAGCAACATACTAATCATGCTAGCAAAATGCTAATCATGCATCTATCTATCTATCTATCTATCTATCTATCTATCTATCTATCTATCTATCTATCTATCTATCTATCATCTATCTATCTATCTATCTATCTATCGACTCTATCTATCTATCTATCGACTCTATCTATCTATCTATCTACTGACTCTATCTATCTATCTACTGACTCTATCTATCTATCTATCTACTGACTCTATCTATCTATCTATCTATCTATCTATCTATCTATGCTAGCAACATGCTACTCATGCTAAAATCATGCTAGCAACATGCTAATTATGCTGGCAACATGCTAGCAACATGCTAATCATGCTAAAATCATGCTAGCAACATGCTAATTATGCTAGCAACATGCTAACAACATGCTAATCATGCTAAAATCACACTAGCAACATGCTAATTATGCTAGCAACATGCTAGCAACATGCTAATCATGCTAAAATCACACTAGCAAAATGCTAGCAACATACTAATCATGCTAAAATCATGCTAGCAGCATGCTAGCAACATGCTAATCATGCTAAAAACATGCTAGCAACATGCTAATCACGCTAACAACATGCTAGCAACATGCTAATCATGCTAAAATCATGCTAGCAACATGCTAGCAACATGCTAGCAACATGCTAATCACGCTAGCAACATGCTAGCATCATGCTAACAACATGTTAATCACGCTAGCAACATGCTAACAACATGCTAATCACGCTAGCAACATGCTAGCAACATGCTAATCATGCTAAAATCATGCTAGCAACATGTTAATCATTCTAAAATCATGCTAGCAACATGCTAATCACGCTAGCAACATGCTAATCATGCTAAAATCATGCTAGCAACATGCTAATCAATGCTAGCAACATGCTAGCAACATGCTAATCATGCTAAAAACATGCTAGCAACATGCTAATCATGCTAAAATCATGCTAGCAACATGCTAGCAAACATGCTAATCACGCTAGCAACATGCTAGCAACATGCTAGCAACATGCTAATCACGCTAGCAACATGCTAGCAACATGCTAATCATGTTAAAATCATGCTAGCAACATGCTAATCACGCTAGCAACATGCTAGCAACATGCTAATCATGCTAAAAACATGCTAGCAACATGCTAATCACGCTAGCAACATGCTAGCAACATGCTAATCACGCTAGCAACATGCTAGCAACATGCTAATCATGCTAGCAACATGCTAATCACGCTAGCAACATGCTATCAACATGTTAATCATGCTAAAATCATGCTAGCAACATGCTAGCAACATGCTAATCATGCTAACAACATGCTAGCAACATGCTAATCAAGCTAGCAACATGCTAGCAACATGCTAATCATGCTAAAATCATGCTAGCAACATGCTAGCAACATGCTAATCACGCTAGCAACATGCTAGCAACATGCTAATCATGCTAAAATCATGTTAGCAAACATGCTAATCACGCTAGCAACATGCTAGCAACATGCTAATCATGCTAAAAACAAGCTAGCAACATGCTAATCACGCTAGCAACATGCTAACAACATGCTAATCATGTTAAAATCATGCTAGCAACATGCTAGCAACATGCTAATCACGCTAGCAACATGCTAGCAACATGCTAATCATGCTAAAAACATGCTAGCAACATGCTAATCACGCTAGCAACATGCTAGCAACATGCTAAAATCATGCTAGCAACATGCTAATCACGCTAGCAACATGCTAGCAACATGCTAATCATGCTAAAAACAAGCTAGCAACATGCTAATCACGCTAGCAACATGCTAGCAACATGCTAATCACGCTAGCAACATGCTAGCAACATGCTAATCATGCTAGCAACATGCTAGCAACATGCTAATCACGCTAGCAACATGCTAGCAACATGCTAATCATGCTAAAATCATGCTAGCAACATGCTAATCACGCTAGCAACATGCTAATCATGCTAAAATCATGCTAGCAACATGCTAATCACGTTAGCAACATGCTAGCAACATGCTAATCACGCTAGCAACTTGCTAGCAACTTGCTAATCATGCTAGCAACATGCTAGCAACATGATAATCACGCTAGCAACATGCTAATCACACTAAAATCATGCTAGCAACATGCTAGCCACATGCTAATCATGCTAGCAACATGTTAGAAACATGCTAATCACGCTAGCAACATGCTAGCAACATGCTAATAATGCTAAAATCATGCTAGCAACATGCTAGCAACATGCTAATCAAGCTAGCAACATGCTAACAACATGCTAATCATGCTAGTAACATGCTAGCAACATGCTAAAATCATGCTAGCAACATGCTAATCATGCTAGCAAAATGCTAGCAACATGCTAATCACGCTAGCAACATGCTAATCATGCTAAAATCATGGTAACGACATGCTAGCAACATGCTTATCATGCTAACAACATGTTAGTAACATGCTAATCATGCTAGCAACATGCTAGCAACATGCTAATCATGCTAGCAACATGCTAATCATGTTAAAATCATGCCAGCGACATGCTCGCAACATGCTAGCAACATGCTAATCACGCTAGCAACATGCTAATCATGCTAAAATCATGCTAGCGACATGCTAGCAACATGCTAATCATGCTAACAACATTCTAATCATGCTAGCAAAATGTTAACAACATGCATCTATCTACTGACTTTATCTATCTATCTATCTATCTATCTATCTATCTATCTATCTATCTATCTATCTATCTATTGACTCTTTCTATCTATCTATCTATCTATCTATCTATCTATCTTTTTTATGTAAGCTTCGTACTTCAAACTGCTAGCTTTTAAAACTAAATAAAAGGTCAGACTTTCACAAGCCAACTTCAAAGTTTGTTCACAAACTTTTGTTTCTAGTTATTATTATTATTAATGGTGCTTGCCATTTTAATGGCAAAGCACAGTATTGTTATTGCTCATACTTATTATTATTATTCTTCTTCTTCTTCCACTTTTATTTCGGCGCGCTACTCCTCCCACAGTTTTTGTCACAGAGCCATGAATGAGGTGTCAAAACGTGCGGCCTAATCGGGAATCGTGTGCTATGACTTTTATAAGCGATCGGGGGTACGATGTTTGCCCCAGGGGCAAAATAGGGGCAAAATCAAACGCATTGACTTAACATTGCGAAAAACTTTGACGCCTCGTAGCTCAGAAAGTGGATTTCACAGAAATGTGAAATTTGCCACATTTGAAGAGGCTGGCAGGCTCTGTAAGACCATACCTCAAAATGGGGTAAAAGTTGCACCCCTGGGGGGCAGGAGCGTCCCAAATTTGCCCCATTGACTTAACATTGCGAAAAAAATTTGACGCCTCGTAGCTCAGAGAGTGGATTTCACAGAAATGTGAAATTTGCCACATTTGAAGAGGCTGGCAGGCTCTGTAAGACCATACCTCAAAATGGGGTAAAAGTTGCACCCCTGGGGGGCAGGAGGGTACAAAAATTTGCCCCATTGACTTTCAATGGTGTAGGACGGCCCATGAAATGGGCCGTCCTTTCAATTGAACCGCTTTTCAATTGAACATAACTCTGGATCACAGTGTCATAGAGACAAGGGGGCGGGCTCATTTGACTCAGACGACCAATCAGCATCTCAGGATCATTGTGAAGCTATCAAGCCACGCCCATAGCAACCATTTAGAGCACCTTAGCAACACGTCCCATAGACTTCCATTGAAAGAGATCAAAGGGATATCTCAGGATAGAAGTGTCATAGAAACATGAGGGTGGGCTCGTTTGACTCGGGGCAGCAAGCAGCCAATCCTGAATCACCTCAACACACACTGGCCACGCCCTAGCAACCATTGTCGAGCACCTTAGCAACCAAAATTCACAGACTCATAGCTCAGAGAGTGGATTTCGTAGAAATGTGAAATTTGCCACATTTGAAGAGGCTGACGGGCTCTGTAAGAACATACCACACAATGGGGTAAAACTTGCACCCCTGGGGGGCAAGAGCGTCCCAAAGTTGCCCCATTGACTTGAAACCGCTTTTCAATTGAACATAACTCTGGATCACAGTGTCATAGAGACAAGGGGGCGGGCTCATTTGACTCAGACGACCAATCAGCATCTCAGGATCATTGTGAAGCTATCAAGCCACGCCCCTAGCAACCATTTAGAGCACCTTAGCAACACGTCCCATAGACTTCCATTGAAAGAGATCAAAGGGATATCTCAGGATAGAAGTGTCATAGAAACATGAGGGTGGGCTCGTTTGACTCGGGGCAGCAAGCAGCCAATCCTGAATCACCTCAACACACACTGGCCACGCCCTAGCAACCATTGTCGACCACCTTAGCAACCAAAATTCACAGACTCATAGCTCAGAGAGTGGATTTCGTAGAAATGTGAAATTTGCCACATTTGAAGAGGCTGACGGGCTCTGTAAGAACATACCACACAATGGGGTAAAACTTGCACCCCTGGGGGGCAAGAGCGTCCCAAAGTTGCCCCATTGACTTGAAACCGCTTTTCAATTGAACATAACTCTGGATCACAGTGTCATAGAGACAAGGGGGCGGGCTCATTTGACTCAGACGACCAATCAGCATCTCAGGATCATTGTGAAGCTATCAAGCCACGCCCCTAGCAACCATTTAGAGCACCTTAGCAACACGTCCCATAGACTTCCATTGAAAGAGATCAAAGGGATATCTCAGGATAGAAGTGTCATAGAAACATGAGGGTGGGCTCGTTTGTCTCGGGGCAGCAAGCAGCCAATCCTGAATCACCTCAACACTCACTGGCCACGCCCTAGCAACCATTGTCGAGCACCTTAGAAACCAAAATTCACAGAGGAATATCTTCCATTCTGAATGTCACAGAGGCGTGGGAGTTGGTTTATATCATTCATACTGACAAGAAGCCTTTGGAGTATCGTGATTGCTAGCTGCCAAGCCACTCCCTAGCAACCAAACAGAGTACCCTAGCAACCGTTTTGCAAGACCAATATCTCTGCATCAGAACATCGTATAGAGATGGGGGTTGGCTCTTTTGACTCATGCTAGCAAACAGGACTTGCTACATGCTACACATGCTAGCAGTGAATAGCTACATGCTAATAGCGCTTAGCTAAGTGCTAAATCATGCCAATAAAATGCTACAAACTCCATAGTAACCATCTGTGACAACTACCAACCACCTAGTAACAACATAGCAACCACTCAGATTACCCTAAATACTAATCATGCTAACAACATGCTAGCAACATGCTAATCATGCTAGCAACATGCTAGCAACATGCTAATCACGCTAAAATCATGCTAGCAACATGCTAATCATGCTAAAATCATGCTAGCAACATGCTAGCAACATGCTAATCATGCTAGCAACATGCTAGTCACATGCTAATCATGCTAGCAACATGCTAAAAACATGTTAATCACGCTAAAATCATGCTAGCAACATGCTAGCAACATGCTAATCATGCTAGCAACATGCTAGAAACATGCTAATCACGCTAGCAACATGCTAGCAACATGCTAATAATGCTAAAATCATGCTAGCATCATGCTAGCAACATGCTAGAAACATGCTAATCACGCTAGCAACATGCTAGCAACATGCTAATAATGCTAAAACATGCTAGCAACCACCCAGAACACCCTAGCAACCGCCTAGCAACCACCCAGAACACCCTAGCAACCACCTAGCAACACCCTAGCAACCACCCAGAACACCCTAGCAACCGCCTAGCAACCACCCAGAACACCCTAGCAACCACCTAGCAACCACCCAGAACACCCTAGCAACCACCTAGCAACACCCTAGCAACCACCCAGAACACCCTAGCAACCGCCTAGCAACCACCCAGAACACCCTAGCAACCACCTAGCAACACCCTAGCAACCACCCAGAACAACCTAGCAACCGCCTAGCAACACCCTAGCAACCACCCAGAACACCCTAGCAACCCCTAGCAACCACCCAGAACACCCTAGCAACCGCCTAGCAACCACCCAGAACACCCTAGCAACCACCTAGCAACACCCTAGCAACCACCCAGAACAACCTAGCAACCGCCTAGCAACACCCTAGCAACCACCCAGAACACCCTAGCAACGCCTAGCAACCACCCAGAACACCCTAGCAACCACCTAGCAACGCCCTAGCAACCACCCAGAACACCCTAGCAACCACCTAGCAACACCCTAGCAACCACCCAGAACACCCTAGCAACCACCTAGCAACACCCTAGCAACCACCCAGAACACCCTAGCAACCGCCTAGCAACCACCCAGAACACCCTAGCAACCACCTAGCAACCACCCAGAACAACCTAGCAACCACATAGCATCCGCCTAGCAACGCCCTAGCAACCACCCAGAACACCCTAGCAACCACCTAGCAACGCCCTAGCAATCACCCAGCAACACCCTAGCAACCACCCAGAACAACCTAGCAACCGCCTAGCAACACCCTAGCAACCACCCAGAACACCCTAGCAACGCCCTAGCAACCACCCAGAACACCCTAGCAACCACCTAGCAACGCCCTAGCAACCACCCAGAACACCCTAGCAACCACCTAGCAACACCCTAGCAACCACCCAGAAAACCCTAGCAACCGCCTAGCAACCACCCAGAACACCCTAGCAACCACCTAGCAACCACCCAGAACAACCTAGCAACCACATAGCATCCGCCTAGCAACGCCCTAGCAACCACCCAGAACACCCTAGCAACCACCTAGCAACGCCCTAGCAACCACCCAGAACACCCTAGCAACCACCTAGCAACGCCCTAGCAACCACCCAGAACACCCTAGCAACCACCTAGCAACACCCTAGCAACCACCCAGAACACCCTAGCAACCGCCTAGCAACACCCTAGCAACCACCCAGAACAACCTAGCAACCGCCTAGCAACACCCTAGCAACCACCCAGAACACCCTAGCAACCGCCTAGCAACACCCTAGCAACCACCCAGAACAACCTAGCAACCGCCTAGCAACACCCTAGCAACCACCCAGAACACCCTAGCAACCGCCTAGCAACCACCCAGAACACCCTAGCAACCACCTAGCAACGCCCTAGCAACCACCTAGCAACCACCCAGAACACCCTAGCAAGCGCCTAGCAACCACCCAGAACCCCCTAGCAACCGCATAGCAACGCCCTAGCAACCACCTATAACACCCTAGCAACCGTCCATAACACCCTAGCAACTGCCTAGCAACGCCCTAGCAACCACCCAGAATACCCTAGCAACCGCATAGCAACGCCCTAGCAACCATTCAGAACAGCATAGCAACCTCCCAGAACACCCTAACAACTGACCGGAACACCCTAGCAACCCCTCAGATATTCCCTAGCAACCACCCAAAATACCCTAGCAACTGTCTAACAATGCCCTAGCAAATACCCAGAATATCTTAGCAACCGCATAAACACAAACACAAAAACATGCTAACAAGATTCTAATCACAGCGTATGTAATCACAGCCGTAGGTAATGACAGCCATAGGTAATCACAGCCATAGGTAATCACAGCCATAGGTGATCACAGCCGTAGGTAATCACAAAGCAATAAATCACTCTATTTTTTTTAAATAATCATAACTTGAATAAAACATTACAATATAGAGACAATATCATATAGATGTATTTTAAAATTAAATGGAATTATATTAATAAGGCAAATTATATAAGCATGTTATTGTTTATTATTAAAGTATATAATTTAGGCATTGCCACAATGTAATGTGTCTTACTAACAGCCAGGTGTTTTAATAATTTGTGATGAATTTCAATGCAATCATAACGTCTCAACGACCACGTCATCTGTGACAGACTGTGAGCATGAGTTTCTAAAAAAAAAAAAAAAAAAAAAAAAACACTTTACTAAAAAGTATAAATACATTCAATAATTCACCCTTGTTATTGTGTGTATATTTTTGGGTTTGCAGTTGTTTGTAGTATTTAATGATTATACACATATTACGGATGATAAACCAATTCAATCGATAAAAGTACAAAGCTGGTATGGAGGTATATATAATTACAAAATAAAGTAATTATGATTGTTATTAATATTATTTTATAAAGTAAGTAACAGGTAAGATAAAAGGAGTTTTATCACTACGTTTTTGTGACGAAACAGAATTAATTCACTTTTTCCAGATATAGGCTAAGTGCACTCAAATGCCATACACTGTATGGGGATTAGTGAATGAGTGAACGAGTGAGCGTTTCGGACATCTTGGAGACAACTCGGTAAGAGTCATATTAAAGATTTGTTCATAATGAACGAACCGCTCTTGACCGACTCTTCACTAGAAGGTGTGATTCTATTGGTTGTACAATAAAAGCTCGCTGCTGATTGGCTGCGAGATCGACTTCACGGAGCACAACTGATGAACCGCACCCAGTTTTCTCTTGAGGTGAGTGGAGGCGGTTGGTTTCAAATATGCTGTTTTATAATGTATTGTATTGTCAAATGCAGCTCTTTATTTGAAGTAAAAGTCGGTAATTTTGTGTGTGTGTCTTATGGCTATTACGTCCTTTGTTTTGTGCGGTTTGTGTAGCTTACAATTGCTTAACACTGTGTGAGGACTATTCATTTTGGCGCATACTTTAAGCTACAGCATCCTTAATATGGTAGGTTATGTGATGACGTAAAAGTTAATAGTATACTTATGATACTCGCAGTTTGTTGTATTTTACTTCCATGCATATGGATGCATATATATATATATATATATTAGAATGAAAATTGTCGATTGATGCAGATCGCTTCGTCGAAGTTTCCTCATCTAACGTTAGCCTAATCAAAGATGGCTAACGTTACATTAGTCACCGGTGAAGAAATCCGGTGAGAACTGATTCCAGTGCTCGCTCGCTGACAGAATGATCTGATCGTATACATCAAAGTGTAAATATAATGTATAATAAAGTCATTTTGCTCTGTAGATGGCTTTATTTCATATAACGGAAGTTTAATGAGTGTATTAGCTGGTATTACTCAAGATTGAGCTGAGGTAACTTTGCTTTCGCGCCTTGCCGTCACGTGGTTGAATTAACACAAATCCGCGTTGATAATCTGTTTGAATGGGTTCAAGTAGGATAGATACGGCAGCTTCACTATATTTGCAGAAATTTATGGTAAATATTAACGCATGATGTGACGCATAACGCATGATTGAGGAGTGTTTGAGAGACAAAATCAAATTGCACGATGGTAAAAGGACGGAAGAACAAGGTTTCACGTGCAGCGTTCTGAGATATTTTTTTTTCTCCTGAATTACCGCTGGGTGTGAATTGTGCAGTGTTATCATTATTTGCAATGCATTTCAAGTTACATGGGTTGTGAGTGTGGTGGAGTTTTATGACACTGTTGTTTCTCTGTTTCAGAATACTGTTTTCACAAGCATTCCTTGCTGCATTTTAAAGGTAAAGCTTTAATTAGGGACATGGTCAGAAATGCAAAATGCTTCAGATTTGGATTCTTGATAATAAAATAGTTATAGTTAAAAAATTATCAGGGTCATAGAAGCTATTAAAATAAAACGTGTTGTTTATGCTACAAATAATTAAGATCACATTTACCCATCCATTCTCCAAACCACTTATAGTAAACCTTGCTGGATGGCCAGTCCATCACAGGTTTTAGGCCGCATATTTGACATAACTCCACTTTTTGAAAATAGAAATAAAGAAAAGAAAAATACATTATATAAAAGTTATATTCTAAATAGAGATAAAAATATATAATTAATATCGAACATGCCAAGAAGTTATGCATAGTTGACTCGAGTTTACTAATTATTCATTATGTTGTCATTGTTATTTTTTCAGACTGACTGATTAGAGCACAACCGGCATCTTCTGCTGCACTTCTCCTTGGTTAGTAGTTGTATTATGACATTTTCATCACATCACCATAATTGTAGTCTCTGTGCCCTAATATGTCCGTTTCTGTTCTGTTTCTTTTCAGGTTTTGGCGTCTTCTGCAGAAAGCAGTTCATATCATTTCTCACACCCATCTCCTCCTCCTCCTCCTCGTCCTCCCCCCCCCCCCCCAAAAAAAAAAAAAAAAAAAAAAAAACTTTTGCATTTTACAAATTTACAGTGTCTCTTTCATTGTTGTTTAACTGTTTTTTCCCTTCCTGAGAGTCCAACAGGGTTTTTTTTTATAGCCTCAACAGCTGTTACATCGGGAGAACTTTCAAAGTATGTGCCTATCAAAGTGAGAATGTCCTGTTAAAATGATTATGACAAACAAATAATTAAGCAATAAGGTATGAGAGGCTGTGCTGTATCGTGAATAAGTCACAGCTGAAGGGCGTTGTTAGGCACGATGCGAAGAGGAGTAATCCTTTCAGCCGTGACTTATTCCCGATACAGCACTAGCCTCCAGTACCTTATTGCTTTTATAAAACAGTTACCACACAATACAAATATTTAACCTGAAAATTATGTATCTATGCAACTTTCATTAATACTCTACTATAGCTCAGCATACAATATCAATTAGATCAAACATGTGTTTAAGTTGCTAAGACTGGTTGCTTGAGGCGTTGGGTCGTGATACATAGAATCTGAAGCGGTCATAGCTGTGTTTTATCGTGAATAAAACACAGCTATTGAAAAATCAGAATAAAGGATGGGAACTAACCATTTTATAAGTGTATTTTAATATGTATTACTTTAAAAAAGTAAAGTCTCTACTTTTAAAAATTACTTCATTCACTCAAATTAGTCAGTTACTCAGATATATTTGTCAAGAATCATTTTGTCTCATTTCTTTTTATATATTCATATTTTAAAGGATGCCGCGGAAAGGGAAGAGATCTCAGGCTCAAAAAATTCGATGGATAAAGTTGGATCTGGAGGATGAACAGACCAGACCCTCCAGGATTAACCAGGTACCATTAATATCTGTGTCTTGCATACATGCTAATTTCAGGGCACCTTAATGTTTGGGACTAGGCCTGTCACGATTCCGCTTTATTAATCCCTTATATAAACAAAGACATCCAGATATCAGCTGTAGCTGAATAAAATGCAGATACAGATAAAGGTTATTTCACTGATGAAACGTGAAGACCATAAATATACAATTTAGGGATGGGCATTTTAAGCAAAAGTAATATTCGATAATCGCTGGGTATTATTCGATTACTATTCGAAAATCGCACCCCTCCCGCGCATGCACCTGCCCACCACGCGCACACACACGCACACACACGCACACACACGTACACACACGTACACACACTACGTACACACGTACACACACACACACACACACACACACACACACACACCACACACACACACACAACACACACACACACACCACACACACAGAGAGAGAGGGGGAGAGAGACCATCCAGGCTTTCAATCTGTATGATAACACACTGTTTAATTAATTAGAGAATAGTCTATCTTAACCCAAGAAAAATAATGGTTGTAAAGTATGAGTGCTGAAACATTAATATAACATAACCGAAGGACGGCATTTATTAACAGAACAGTCCGTCGATTATCAACTGCTCATAAGGCTAGGACATTTCCGTTTTAAAAATGAGCATGAACATTCATATTATTAAAAAGAAAATCTTAAATCTGATTAATGCATCAATGAATATTAGGCGTAAAACATATTGCGCGCTAAACAGAATATCATTCTTAAAACATATTACGCGCTAAAACATATTGTGAACCGCCTGAATGACGCACTTATTATGTGAACAGTCATTTTAACGTCTGTCTTCATAACAATAACCTATTTCATATATATAAATATATTAAATGAACATGTTCACATGCTCGGGAAGAAGACGGGAGTGTTGTTCACAATTAGAACTCTCTCTTTCTCTCTAGCTGAGCCATTTAAATAGTTCAGTTTTTTTATAGCAAATTGGTCATTATTTTGTTTCCTTTCTTTATTAATTTAATTTAGAAATATGATTGGAGCATCTTATTTTTGTTAAATTCAAGTTTTAGTTTTTTTTAAATACCAAGCGGCCAGCGCAAGTTTGATCAGTTTATCTTTCTCAAATAAATAACTAAATAATTAACGTCATAATATTTTAAGAATAAAGTCAAAATTACGATCATAAAATCATGTTACATTGCCTGAAGTTAAAGTTAAAATTACATCTGTATACTCTGTCAAAAAAATAATAATAATAAGTGTGGCATCCAACCTGTCTTTCTTCACATTTAACACGAAAAACAACACAAATATTTTGCATATAAATATAATATATCAACCAGTGGAATATTACGTTATTGTTTTAGCAAAAAACGAATAATTTGAATGCAGGGAGGTCGTCACGGCTTCATTAATGGGAAACAGGACGTGAAGTCGGCAGAGAAGCAATCTGTGGAGTGCATCCTTTTGTTAACTTTATGGTTTATTATTTTGAGTTGTTTGGGACGCTGTAACAAACGGCCCTCTCACAATATATTGTTTAACAGGTCTATTGTTCACGCAATCAGGCTGCACGTATCAGAAGTTCCGTTCTCCGGCGTGGTTAACGCTCACACTATAGTGTGTGTATGTATGTGTACACACTATGTATGTGTGCCGCGCCCGAGTGCCGACAGCGCAGTTTGTGTGCAAGCTAGGAACAGAAGATGCTCTAAAATAAAACAAACAAATATCCTGTTGATCTGTGCATCTGTACTCCAGTATATAAATTCAATATAGATTAATTATTGCTAAAGTTACTTGCCAAGAGAGGTAGTTTGACATACTTCATGTATTTGCCCGTTCAGGCAGCTCGCGCGTGTCAGAGACAGAACAGGCTCGCGCGCTGTTCACACAGAACAGAACACAACGCGCATGTACTGAAAGGAGTTGTCTTTCGCGCCCAAATGCTTTTTAATCGCTTACATTTTTAAACAAACAAGGCTTAAAAACGCATGCAAATGATACAATTTAGTGACCACCTGCAGTGACCCGATCTGGCAAGTGACAAATCCGAGCGTTCACGCCATCGGACAGTCTTTATTGTCAAGCCCTGGTATACCTTTAGAAAATAATCGCACAACCTAATCGATATTCTAGAATTAAATAGAATATTCGAATATTCGAAAATCGCGACCCATCCCTAATACAATTGTGACAATATTTTGCTTATCTGTGTTCATCTATGTATTTTCAAAAGAACATTTATAATGCAATACAGGACTCCAGACTAACGCTGGTTTCTCACCACATGCGTTAGCAGAGTGTAAACAACGTGTATTTTTTCCACACCCATGTTAACAGGTTAGAGCATTCAGACTGTACCCAGAGGCGTCGCAGAGCATACGCAGCAGTCCCGCGATCATTTCAGCACCAAGTCTATTTTTCCTGCGCCACTCCCGCTGAATTAAAGCCACAGTGCATTGTTCTTGATCATAATTAATCTGATTAACATGAAAAATAACATATTTCCACATAAATTCATGGAAGTGAGGTGTTTTGTGTTTAACAATCACCATATAATATTCAGTGCTATCAATTTTTTTTTTTTTTTATACTCAAACACATTGCACAGATTTTTTTGGCCAAACTTACTATAAGTACTATTTAGTATTGCTATAAAGACATTATCTTGCTAATTTTCTCTTGTCAGTCATTTATATAATAGTATTAAAAAAAATGTTGTGATGCATTTTTGCTATTCGCAGTCCAGAGAGAGAGAGAGAGAGATCTCTCATGCGGAACCACAGCGCGCACAACATGACAAGCCCCTGCTTAATGATTAACAAGGATAGAACTAAACATTCAAACGTATGGTTACACTTTAGACCTTTGATATTAATCACATGTTATTCTAGATTTAGATTTTCTCTTCCAATGATTATTATTGCAGGGCTCTAGAGTGCGACCAATTTGGTCGCACGTGCGATCTAATTTCTCACGGGTGCGACTAACAAAAATCCCAGGGCGCACTGGTGCGTCCAGCCATTCGAGAAAAGAAAAAAAAGTATCCGCGACTCAGAAACTCAACAAAAGACACTCCCGTTAGGCTTATATCGTGGTCTAAACCAATCAGAGATAGTGAAGGGCGGACCCCCCCTCTGATTGGCCGTGGTCCAGATATTCCTGTATGTGTGTGTGCGCGCGTTGACAAATGCGTCACGTGTGCTGCTGCAGTCAGACAGAGAGAAAGAGGTGAGTAGTAAAGATGCGTGCAGTGTTGCCAACTTAGCGACATTTAGCACCTTTGTAGACCCCCATAGCAACTTTTTGTTTTCCAAAAAAAGCAACTAGTGACAAATCGAGTCTCTAAGAGTGTCTCTGTGATCGCCGCGAGATCAGCGCGCTTTCTCTGCATCTGCTCTGTTCAGCGAGCGTCTGAGAGGAGCCCGTTCAGTTAAAACAGATATTATTGCTTCTCTAAATGTACATGCAAATATAGAAGAAATCACAGCACTGGAATTGTCTTGTCTTATATTGTGTCTTATTTGATTTCATCAGACAACGGCTCAATACAATTATAAATTAGTATTTTTGTGTAGACTAGCTTCTTGGAAGGGAGAGCTGGTTATGAATTCTTAAAGGGACGTGTTTCAGTCATTATTTCATATTTATCCTGTTGACTGACAACATAAACAGTCAAATATATAAAGTAAAACAGTTTTATTGAGAATTTGGCTGCATTAAAATACAGTATGAGTACAGAGAGACGATTAGACAGAACAGTTATTTTTCTTTACTTTACTTTGTCATTTAGCAGACGCTTTTATCCAAAGCGGCTTACAAATAAGAAGTAACTACAATTAAAAGTTAAAACTATACATATTATATACACACATTTAAGAAGATAAAGACATGAAATAAACATGACAAATGCATACAACATTTCAAAACTAAACATTTAAATGAAAATAAAGCTAAAAAAAAATCAAAATATTAAATCAAGAAAAGGTATGAGTATAAAAATGCTTCTAACATAATACTAAAGGCCTAAGTATACTTCTTTTTTGCATAGTAAGAATTGGTTATAAAAACTGTAAATACTTTTTTTTTTCATTATGTTTAGTGCAATTATTTGGTAGTCTGTGGTGGGATGGGGCGCAGGATTGTTTTATAGGTTTAAGGGGGGGGGGGGTTGAGAAGCACTGCACTAGAGCATCCCTTCGTTCAGACACAGTGGAAGATCTGATAAGACTCAGTGTAGAGGGGCAAGTCTGGAAGATGTTGATGCTAGAGAGAGTGTGGTCAGCTGGTTTAGCCAAAGACAAAGATCAAGAAAGCTAAACTACAGGAGTTGGCCATCTGAGGGGCATGTGACTGCAATGGAGGATAGTCCATAATACATTGAGCCATGAGATGTTCAGTTTGACGCCCTTAAAACACTTAATTTAGATTTTATTTATCTTGATGTTTTAAGTTTAAATCTCTGCTCAGTGAAGCACTTTAAGCACCAACACTTTTTCAGTAAGTTACCTTTCTTGTAGAATTGTGCTTCAAATAAAGAACTTTATGTTGACCAGATTGTTAGTTAGTCGTTTTACTAGTCAATATTGCCTATATAAAAATTTGGGTGCACCTAACTTTTGTGCTGGTGCACCTAAGAAAAAAAGTTAGGCGCACCAGTGCACCCAGTGCAAAAAGTTAGTCTAGAGCCCTGTATTGTCTTTTGTGCACACTAAATGCTAGCTGCCAAGCCACTCCCTAGCAACCAAACAGAGTACCCTAGCAACCGTTTTGCAAGACCTATATCTCTGCATCAGAACATCGTATAGAGATGGGGGTGGTTTATACATTCACATGACTTTGGAGCTTCATGATTGGCAGCTGCCAAGCCACTCCCTAGCAACCAAACAGAGTACCCTAGCAACGTTTTGCAAGATGCTATATCTCTGCATCAGAACATCGTTAGAGATGGGGGTTGGCTCTTTTGACTCATGCTAGCAAACAGGAGTTGCTACATGCTACACATGCTAGCAGTGAATAGCTACATGCTAATAGCGCTTGCTAAGTGCTAAATCATGCCAATAAAATGCTACAAACTCCATAGTAACCATCTGTGACAACTACCAACCACCTAGTAACAAACATAGCAACCACTCAGATTACCCTAAATGCTAATCATGCTAACAACATGCTAGCAACATGCTAATCATGCTAGCAACATGCTAGCAACATGCTAATCATGCTAAAATCATGCTAGCAACATGCTAATCATGCTAGTAACATGCTAGCAACATGCTAATCATGCTAGCAACATGCTAGTCACATGCTAACAACATGCTAAAAACATGCTAATCACGCAAAAATCATGCTAGCAACATGCTAGCAACATGCTAATCATGCTAGCAACATGCTAGAAACATGCTAATCACGCTAGCAACATGCTAGCAACATGCTAATAATGCTAAAATCATGCTAGCATCATGCTAGCAACATGCTAGCAACATGCTAATCATGCTAGCAACATGCTAATCATGCTAGCAACATGCTAGCAACATGCTAATCATGCTAGCAACATGCTAGCAACATGCTAATCATGCTAGCAACATGCTAGCAACATGCTAATCATGCTAGCAACATGCTAGCAACATGCTAATCATGCTAGCAACATGCTAGAAACATGCTAATCATGCTAGCAACATGCTAGCAAACATGCTAAATCATGCTAGCAACATGCTAATCATGCTAAAAATCATGCTAGCAACATTTAATCATGCTAAAATCATGCTAGCAACAGCTAGCAACATGCTAATCATGCTAGCAACATGCTAGCACATGCTAATCATGCTAGCAACATGCTAGAAAAATGCTAATCATGCTTAAAATCATGCTAGCAACATGCTAGCAACATGCTAATCATGCTAGCAACATGCTAGCAACATGCTAATCATGCTAGCAACATGCTAATAATGCTAATCATGCTATCAACATGCTAGCAAAAAAGCAACATGCTAGCAACATAAAATTGAACACTGATTCTATAACACTAATTTTGACCAGCAGGCTAATTTCAGGTTGATTATTTACAGGTTGAACAGGCAAGCACCAGTGCAGCTGTAGCTCAGTTTTCGGATAGAATGTATGCTGAAGGTGGTGATATTGCACCCCGGGTTTTGTCTGTGCAGGCATCTCATTGTCAGGGTGATGTTAGGTATGACAGTTTCTCAAGAAATCATCAGTGCACATGTGTAGCGTTGACATTTTTGGTCAACCACAGTGAAGGGATTACGTTCAAGATGCCTGACCTTGATAGAGTTTTAAAGGAGGGAGATGCTTGGTATGTCGGTATTAAAATGCAGCTTATTGCTGAAGGAAGGTTTAAACGTAACCTTCTGACTATGGAGGAAGTACCTCTAAGTGTTTCCTCATTTAATCGGATACACAATGTGCGGAAGTCAGGAGTGATGATTGGATACCTCAGAGCCACAGGGAACCCTGGCATGGAAGAGTGGTGCATTCCTCTCACCGAAAGACTGCAGTGTCTCTCAACAGATGTCAGTCATGCTCTGCTCCTTGTTTCTCCAGAGTGTATTGCTGTGTTCAGAGACAGATCTGGAAGGTACGGATTTTTTGATTCACATTCAAGGACTGCTGAAGGCTTGCCCCATCCTACTGGTCATGGAACTGCTGTCATGTTGACTTTCACCCACCTGAGTGACATGGCAGACATAATTCTCCAGATCTTCTGGGATCGTGGTGATGAGACCAGCTATGAATTCATGCCTGTTTCTTTTGAAACCGCGCAACAGTCTGTCCAACTGCCTTCACCATCTGTTTGTGAACAGGTATCACAACTGATTTCAGCTCTACCAGAACCAGCAACAAATGTTGGAGCCAAAGAAAATCTTGTTGGCTCAGTAGCTAAAAATCAGGATATGGTAGATAAAATAAACAAGCACAGGAGAAGAAAGGAAATGCGTAGAACAATTGATATTTTAAAACAACACGGAGGACCGAAGGACACAAGTCCATCTAATGCGATGAGAAAACAGGGTTATGATAGAAATAGGTATTTGCAATTCCAGACAAATAAAAAAAAAGCCGTTAAGGAAAAGTACAAACAAGATCATCACTTCAGAAACAAAAAGAAAGACTACATGGCTAGACGGTACAAAATAGATAAAGTTGTCCAGTCAAAGAAGAAAGAGTACATGGTTAGGAGGTACAACACCGATGCTCTTGTCCAGTCAAAGAAGAAAGCGTACATGGTTAGGAGGTACAACACAGATGCTCTTGTCCAGTCAAAGAAGAAAGCGTACATGGTTAGGAGGTACAACACCGATACTCCATTCCAGAGGAGAATGAAAGAGTACATGGTTAGGAGGTACAGCACTGATACTCTATTCCAGAGGAGAATGAAAGAGTACATGGTTAGGAGGTACAGCACTGATACTCTATTCCAGAGGAGAATGAAAGAGTATATGGTGAAGAGATATGCAGGTGACCCAGAGTTCAGAGCACATCACATATTGCGATGTACCCTGCGCAAGACCCAAAAATGTGTTGGTGATGCTGCATATCACATTCTTCATCGGCTGCAATGCGCACTCAGGATAAAAAGGAAATATAAACCGTACATCCGTTCCAGCCAGCAAACACCCCAGCCTTTGGTAAACAATTTAATGGAAAGTGCCATACATGCATTCCGGTGTAAGATTCAGCATGGCCCTACACATGTCTGCACAGTCTGTCACAGAGCCCTGTTTCCTAACCAAGTCAGGGTCTGTGATAGAACGAGATACGCCAAAAACGTTCACGTTGCAGCGACTTGCCTAACGGGGAAGTATGTTCACGCTTGTGACAGTGCCTGCTCGGGTTCCTGCGTAGTTCCGGAAGAGAGAAGACAGGAGTGGATTTGCCACACTTGTGACAGCCACCTTAAGAGAGGACAGATGTCTTCAATTGCAGCAGCCAACAAACTGGAGTTGCCGCCAATCCCTGCGGAATTGGATGAATTAAATGTCCTTGAGCGTCAACTAATTGCAAAAATTTTACCGTTTGCAAAAATAGTTTCATTGCCCAAAGGACAGCAGAGAGCAGTACGTGGTGCCGTTGTGTGCGTGCCCTCCGAGATGGAGAACACTGTCAACTCTCTGCCAAGACCAAGAAGTGAGGCCCAGCTGCTGCAGGTGAAGCTGAAGAGACACGTAAAGTTTAAAGGATACCAGCAGTTCCAGACTGTCAACATGCGCAACGTGCTTGCAGCTTTATCGAAGCTGAAAGCGACGCATTCAGAATACAGGGATATCTCCATAAGAGAAGACGCTGTATTTGAAAGTGCCCTGGACGAGGAAGCTGCTGTCTCTGAAAGTCACCTGGACGAGGAAGCTGATGCCTCTGAGAAGCAACAAGAAGTTGATGTTGCTGAGCAGAATGAGCAACAAGTTAGCGTTGAGGAAAAGGATGAGCTTCGACCCGGCCTCACATTAGACACGTGCATGCAGCCGCCTGACATCGCACAGGAGATCTTGTCGTACGGTGAGGGAATATTTAGTGTCGCACCTGCACAAGGACAAAAGCCTGTTGGTTTTTTCAAAATCCCAAAGCTGGAAGCCATGGCGTTCCCTGTTCAATTCCCCACTGGACAAAATTCCATTGATGAGGAAAGGCAAATTTCAATATCTCCCAGTATGTATTTCAACGCGAGATTGTTCAGCGTGGACACGCGTTTCGCAAAGGATCAGAGTTATCTTTTCTTTGCACAGTTTGTAACGGAAACGCAACTGGCTAGAAACAGCATGTCTATCCAGTTGCGAAAAGGCAAACCCATCACAAGAGATGGCCGGAAAATTTCCAACAGACTGCTTCAAGACAAACGGGAGGTTGAAAGATTGGTACACAACAGAGACGCCACACGGTTCATGCAACCACTGAGAGGCACTCCATCTTATTGGGAGAAAACTTTGCGAGATCTACAGGCTATGATAAGACAGTTAGGAACCCCTACGTTTTTTTGCACGTTCAGCGCAGCCGAAATGAGATGGCCTGAAGTCATAACCGCGATCAAGGCCCAGCAAGGTGAACACGTCGACTTTTCCCAGCTTGACTGGACGACGAAGTGTGAAATCCTCCGAAGCAACCCGGTCACTGTCATGCGCATGTTCGAGAAACGGGTGGATGCGCTAATGACTCATCTGCTTTTGTCGCCCGCCCAACCCATCGGTGAAGTTCAGGACTACTTTTACAGAGTGGAGTTTCAAGCTAGAGGAAGTCCACACATCCATCTTCTTGTTTGGATAAAGGACGCACCCGAGTTTGAACGGGAATCTGATGGGGATGTTTGTGACTTTATCGACCGCAACATAACCTGCCAGTTGCCCGATTCCTCGGCTGATCCTGAGCTTCACCGGATCGTCACAGAGGTTCAGCTTCACAGCAGGAACCACTCAAAGTCCTGCAAGAAGGGAAATGTAATGTGTCGATTTGGGTTCCCCAAACTACCGGTGTCTAGCACCACGATCACTCGTCCGCGACCACAGCGTCCTGAAGAAGAGGATGACACGGACACTTCTCCATCTGAAAGCTGCATGTTTGCGTCTAAAAGCACACAACCACAGCGTCCTGAAGACGAGCATGACAAAGCACAGAAGGAAGCGGACAGAAAAAAGTTGAGACGGGAAGCTGCTCGAAAGGCAATGAGCGAAGCCAGGGCCAAACTCAAGCCGGTGTGGGATCTGTTGAATGACCCCCAAGCCTCCTTTGACAGCTTGTCAGAGCTACTGACAGAGTGCAAGATGTCCATCGAGGATTACGACGAGAACGTTGAAGCATTGTCCAATGCCAACGTGATTCTGCTGAAGCGTGATCCGAAGGAGTCTTGGGTGAATGGATACAATCCCGATTTATTAAGGGCATGGAACGCCAATATGGACATTCAATTCGTTATTGACGCGTTTAGCTGCGTTATGTACATGCTTTCGTATATTTCCAAGCCGGAGCATGAAATGGGCGATTTACTTAAAAATGTGATCGAGAGTGTGCGCGAGACGAACGTTAGCGAGGAGGATGAGATGAAGCAGATCATGCAAGTCTACTCCAAACACAGGCAAGTTAGCGCTCAGGAGTCTGTGGCACGAACATGCAGCTTACCGTTGAAGAAGTGTTCACGAAGTGTTGTGTTTCTACCGACGGATGATGACGCGCTAAAGATGAGTCTTCCCCTTAGCGTCCTGCAAAATAAAAATCCTGATTCAGAGGATGTCTGGATGTCGGGGATGATCGATAAATACAGAGCAAGGCCTCTAACGCGTGATTTTGAAAAGATGTGCCTGGCAGATTTTGCTTCGGAGTGCCGCATCGTGTATGGTCAGCAAACGGAAGGCAAAAATGTTCACCGGCTGCTCAACGGCATGGGTTTTTTTCAGAAAAGAACGTCTGGGAAGGCTGCAGTCATTAGGTTTGCACGTTATTCGGAGAAGAAGCAACCCGAAAAGTTTTACGGTAGACTACTCAAGCTTTATATGCCACATCGGACCAGCGAACAGCTAAAACCTCCTGGGTTTCCAACGTACGAGACGTTTTACAAAGGTGCAAAGGTGGAACTACCCACTCACCCTGATTTGCTGATGCCTGTCTGTGCCGTAGTTCAAGCCCACAAGGAGAAGTTTGAAAAACACAGCGACGAGTTGGACAAGGCATTCGATCAGCTGGAACAG
Source organism: Schizopygopsis pylzovi (assembly GCA_027422435.1). Taxonomy (NCBI): domain Eukaryota; kingdom Metazoa; phylum Chordata; class Actinopteri; order Cypriniformes; family Cyprinidae; genus Schizopygopsis; species Schizopygopsis pylzovi. The sequence continues at coordinate 13,718 of JAPDDL010001094.1, read as the reverse complement.
CAAGGACCGTCTGAGAACGCATGGAACTCTTTTGCACCTGAAGTAGAATTGGATCGCTTGGAGTGCATCGCTGAACGACAAGACATAATTTCGGATGATGAGGACGTACAAGACGATGTCCCAGAATTCCAGGTTCTTGAACATGGAGACGGGGTCGTGCCACAAATAGAGGCACCGCAGATGAGTGTTGAATTTGTCAGGAGCTTGTTCCGAAGTCTCAATGAGACGCAGGCAGCCATATTCTATACGGTCTGCCAGTGGTGTCAGAAGCGTGTGTGGGGTCATAATCCAGAACAGTTTTTTTACTTCGTGTCAGGTGGTGCTGGTTGTGGCAAATCACACGTCATCAAGTGCATATACACGGAAGCGACCAAGATTCTGCGACAACTGCCTCGACTACGGGAGGAAGGGGATCTGTCCGTGCCCACGGTGCTCTTGAGTGCATTTACTGGAACGGCAGCGTTCAACATTTCCGGCAAAACGCTGCATTCCATTTTGAAACTGCCAAGGAATCTGAAGCCACCCTATCAAGGACTTGGAAATGCCCTAGATGAGCTTCGAGCAACACTACGCGACGTGGAGATTCTTATCATCGATGAAGTGTCCATGATTTCAAAGGATCTTTTTGCCTACATAAACTGGAGATTTCAGCAAATCAAAGGCAGCAAGAAACCGTTTGGGGGAATCTCTGTCCTTGCTGTGGGTGACTTCTATCAACTGCCACCTCTGGGTAAAGCCAAACCACTCTGCGTGTACGAAGACGATGTTTTGGACTTCTGGAAAGCACATTTCCAAATGATTACTCTCTCCGAGATCATGCGTCAGAAAGAAGACCTGGCTTTTGCCCAGCTTTTAAACCGCTTACGGGTGAAGCAGAAGACCGACGATCTTGTCGAACAAGATCGAGATTTGTTACTCCAGGCCGTGAAGGACCCCAAAGACTGCCCGTGTGATGCACTGCACGTATTTGCCACCAACAAGGAAGTTCACAGACACAACACTGAAACAATCCACGCTCTTCACGCTGACATCATTACCATCGATGCCGAGGACTACAGGAAAGACCCAAGAACGGGAGGGATGAAGAGACAAAACAAGCCCGTCACCGGAAAAAAGGACGACTTGCCTGACACCATAGAAATTGCGTTGGGAGTACGCATAATGGTGACAAGGAATTTGGATGTCGAGGACGGTCTATGCAATGGGTGCTTTGGGAAGATTTCTCATATTGTCAGTAAGACAAAAGACGGGGTCGACACCGTACACATGCTAGGGCTTCAGCTGGACAATCCGAATGCAGGCAAGAAACACCGCAAAAGGGTGCAGGGTGAAGAAGACGACTTTGTGTATATCGAGAGATCCGAAGAAAGTCTAAGGAAAGGAGCGGTTCGTCGACAATTCCCCATCAAATTAGCCTACGCCTGCACAGCTCACAAAGTCCAAGGCATGACAATGGAGAATGCCGTGGTGTCGCTGAAGAAGATTTTCGAGCCGGGAATGGCCTACGTTGCCCTCAGCAGAACGACCTCGCTTCGTGGACTACACATTACGGACTTCAACGAAAAGAAGATCTATGCCGACGCTACAGTCACAGCCTCGTTGGAAAGCATGACGAGAGCATCATTCGACGGAATCATGCCGCTTTTACAGCACGTGAGGGAAAGCGACTTGGATCAAACGCTCAAAATAATTCATCACAACACGGAAGGACTGTCATCCCACATCGAAGATATCCGATGCCATCATGAACTGCTTCTGTCGGATATTCTTTGCATGACGGAAACTCACCTGACCGGGTCACTCGTAACACCCCACGTACAATTAGAAGGCTACAACGCATTTATGCGAAACAGACATGTCTCCTACTCGACACACCAAGAAATTGCTAAGAAAGCTGGTGGTGGAGTCGCAATATATTGCAAAGAGCACATTTCAGCTCAGCCTAGGCAGTACGTGCAAAATGTGACCGATCTGGAGTACGTCGTCATCAAAGTAGACAGCCCGATCAAAGCAACAATCGCTGCTGTGTACAGGCCGCCTCACTACAAATTTGAAGAGTTCTCCAAAAACTTGAAGAGTCTGCTGGATTATTTGGACATGGTGGACGAACATCCCACACTAATCTGTGGAGATTTTAACGAAGATCTCCTCTGCGCAGGTAAAAAAACTGTTCTGGAATTATTTCAGTCTAAAGGATACACGCAACTGATCACCACAGCAACAACCAAAAAGAACACTCTACTGGATCACATGTACGTCTCTCGTCCGGAATTGTGCCTTCAGTCGGGTGTGTTGCATAGTTATCATAGTTATCACAATCCCGTGTACTGTGTGTTGCGTTAATTCGGGTTTTTTTGGTGGACAGATATTGTTGTGTTTTGTGGTAGGTTAGTGTGCCATACGGGAACCGTTTGCCACTGAACCTGCTTTAACGACGACAGTGGGGCTTCAGCCTTATTCAAACGGTTGGGCGCGTATGGTCGTGTTGCGGTTAGATTGTGGTTTGGACATTTTGGTTAGGTCATGTTTAGGGTTTATGCCACTGAGCTACTAGGAAGGACCAACCTCAGCAGCAGCAGGAAGGACGGAGGACTAGTGTGACCGCTCCAGGGAGGACACAGACAGTCAGAGCAACAGTGGCAGTAAGTTATAAAAGACAAAGGAAAGAGAGAAGTAGCAAGACACCATTGTAATGTTTGATTTTGACCTTATAACATACATTTTAACTTTAATTGATGTTCAATCTACACAATTTGTGACAATCTGTGCGGGATATGCAGTCCCCTGCTATTCTATGATTGATATGTGCCCTTCTGTAAGGTTGCAGGAAGAATTGGGAGACCATAGCAGTCCTGTCTGGATATGAGTGTGCAATATACCTTCTAAAGCTAAGTGTTAAAAGATTTTGCTTCAGTCGGTGTACTACTGCTTTACATAACCGTATTTGAATGGAAATGTTATATTTGAATCTAATTTTGATTTGTATGTTTTTCAGGAACCAGCCAAATGAAGTGAGATTGTCTGAGAAGATCACGTGTGCTACATCAATGACGATGACGAGCTGGATACCAGCTTATGTGCTCATTTCTTTCCGTAAGTTTTATTTCTGAATTTTTGGTTTTTTTTTGGTTTATTAGTACGGGTGTATTAGTGATCCCATTGTTCATTTATTAATTTCATGCCCAGAGAACAGGTCCAAATATCTATGGCATTGAGGACAACGCTGAAGAATGAAGAAGCAGAGGAAGAAGCACACTGAGGTAAAGTTTGTCAAAAACTACTGATAAGGTCTAGTGTTTCAGTGCATTTTATTATACAATGGTTTCAGGGTTTTTCCCAGGTCAAAAATTGTCTTCGTTGGTGGCCAACAGACACTGTTGTCCTATCTTGCTCTCTTAAAAAAAAGAGCAGATTTTACCACTATCATTTCAAATTAAAAAGCTATGAAATCCAATTTTGTTGTATAATCATATTGCTATTAAAAAGTTAAACTAAAAAAAATAGCATCAAAACGTTTATTTTAACTAATAGTCTTCATTTTCTAATACGTAGCTAACAATTGAATAAAATTAACAGCTAGCTAACAACTTGCTTTGCGCTTTATGATTTTAATAACTCCAGTATGAACTTTGAACTTTTTATTTTTGACAATGTTATTTATTTAAAAAACTGCTGTTCAATGTTTATTCATGTTAGTTCACTGCATTTACTAATGTTAGCACTTACATCTTTTGATTTAAAAAATGTACCGTATTAGTAAATGTTAAAAATCACTGTCCGATCTCTACCACTTTGTTTATTTAAACGGGGAGTCATCTCAATTATCACCAGTAAAGTATGGAGTACCACAAGGATCTGTCCTAGGTCCTCTATTATTTTCATTATATATGCTGCCCCTTGGTAATATTATTAGAAAATACGGGATTAGTTTCCATTGTTATGCTGATGACACTCAACTATATATCTCAACAAAACCAGATGAAACTTCTAAACTATCTAAGCTAACAGAGTGTGTTAAAAATATAAAAGATTGGATGACCAGTAATTTTCTCCTATTAAATTCAGATAAGACCGAGATATTACTTATTGGACCTAAAAACAGTACACAGAATCTCTTGGATTACAATTTGCAACTAGACGGATGTAATGTTACTTCCTCTACAGTTAAAAATCTGGGTGTTATATTAGACAGCAACCTATCTTTTGAAAATCATATTTCCAATGTTACAAAAACAGCATTCTTCCATCTTAGAAACATTGCCAAGCTACGGAACATGTTAAGTGTTTCTGATGCAGAAAAGTTAGTTCATGCATTCATGACCTCTAGACTGGACTATTGTAATGCACTGCTAGGTGGTTGTCCTGCATCTTCAATAAACAAGCTACAGATAGTACAAAATGCTGCGGCTAGAGTCCTTACCAGGTCAAGAAAATATGATCATATTACTCCAATTTTACAGTCTCTGCACTGGCTACCTATTAAGTTTCGTATCAGTTACAAAATATTATTACTTGCCTATAAGGCCCTAAATGATTTAGCTCCTGCGTACCTAACTAATCTTCTATCACGCTACAATCCAACCCGCTCCCTTAGGTCGCAAAACTCTGGACTCTTGGTAGTACCTAGGATAGCAAAGTCCACTAAAGGAGGTAGAACTTTTTCATATCTGGCTCCTAAACTATGGAATAGCCTTCCTGAAAACGTTCGGGGTTCAGACACACTCTCTCTGTTTAAATCTAGATTAAAGACGCATCTCTTTAGCCAAGCATTCATATAATGCATCTCACAATCTTGTACTGCCAGTCTATCTGAACAAATGCACATTATTATGCTTTAGCTTTGGTTATACTGATAATTTCATCCAGGGTTATTCCTGGATGGAGCAGCTGCTACGCTAATTGTCTTACTGTTTCTATGTTACTGCGTTAGGAATTACACAAGCTTCATTCTGGATCCTACCCTTAAACGATAGAGATGACCGAACACCTGAGAAGAGACGATGACAACCCCTCCGAGGACCTCCGAGATGAGCCCCAGAGACAGATCTCCAGTGAGGACCTCGTCATCTAGACATCCATCGGGGAAAGACCCCTGGAACCAGTGGACCACTTACACTCTGACTTTGCTGCAGTTGGAACAAACTACTGATTCGTCTGGCCGGAGGGGAACTGGCCCCCCGACTGAGCCTGGTTTCTCCCAAGGTTTTTTCTCCATTCTGTCACCGATGGAGTTTTCGTTCCTTGCCGCTGTCGCCTCTGGCTTGCTCAGTTGGGGACACTTCACTTGCAGCACAATCATCGACTTGATTGCACAGATATTATTTAAACTGAACTAAGCTGGACAATGCCATTACTAAATTCAATAATGAAATGCATTCAGCAGATAATTGAGTGTTAAATCCTGTCATTTTACATTATTGACAAAATTTGCCTATTTTGATATTGTGCAGTGCTTTGTTACAATTTGTATTGTTAAAGGCGCTATATAAATAAAGGTGACTTGACTTGACTTGACTAACAAAGATTAATAAATGCTAAAAAAGTTAAATGCAGGAAAACCATGGGTTTTGTTCAAAGATGTATGATTTCAAGTAAAAACTAAAGGCTTACATCTGACCCATCAACTATGCTGCACAAGAACTCTTGGAGAATCAGAACAATTCAAATAAATTCACTAACATTATCATATATGTTTTACCTCCTCTGCCCTCAGGATATCCAGGGAGACAGATGCGCGCCATTCAGCATAGAAACATCAGAGACAGAGTTCACCTGAGCATAGAGGGAAACCAGCTTCTCCTGAGCAAACCTGAGAGACTGGAGCGGGTGGAACTCCAAAGTTGAAACCAAAAGTCCTTTTAAAGGCAACAACGGCTCTTTTCAGAGCTACCCACCTCTCTGCACTATAGGCTAAACTAGTACATAATTAAAAACAATGATTTTTATAATCTTAGGGGTAATGCTGTAAAGATAATTTTAATACAAAGTATATCTAATAACTAGTACAACACTAGAATCTAATCCATTTGCTGGGTGGAATTTGACACAACAGGCGTTTAAAAAAAATATTTTAAATAAACATTTGGTTAATTGCCGCATACTGTATTTTTGTCTTTATTGAATGTTATTGAAAGTTAGTCATTGTCACATTATGAATATTTTCTTGTGAACTTCAGAGAAGATCCAGGTATATTCACAGATGGTTCTTTAAGGTGGTAAGTGGCCGGGTCATTTAAAAGCTTACGTTTCAATGAGCTTTATATACTCAACATTTATAAAATCAAGACCGCTACATGTACAGGATATCAACGGTCAATTAATTTTTGATGCTTTGAAAAGAATAACATGTATTCATATTCAGACACACCTGTTGACCTGTCTTCACACAGCTTCACTGAACAGCATCCAAATGGCATTTTAATCCAGAAGTGTGCATAATTGGAGGAATATTGATATATTTAGACAATCATCAATTCGTATTCCAATACATTTTGCGACCTGATGATGACCATTAGTGGCGTCCAGCGATCGCTGAACAAGTTCATGAAAATTATGACCAGATGCTGTAGTATGGTATTGTAACATTTTCTCATTTCTTAATTCTAAACTTTACACTTCTTTTTTATTTATTTCAACTACAAATGAAATTGAAAACCAATGACAATTAAATATAATTTAACAGTTAAGTATTAATGTGCACCACGATCAATCAGATCTCGTGTGTCAGAGTTAAGTGCCTGAGTGTAAAGTAACTGCTCATGTATACTCTGCTGGGTCCTTCACAGAAACGAGTGAGATGTGCCATTTTAAACAATAAAAATAATATAATATGCACTGTTGCTCAGTATTAAATTATAGCTTGAGATGCATGATATTTTAATTAGCTACCAGTAGGATACATACAAGAAGCACGTTCAGAGACGCGCAGACGGTTGTCGTGGTAACGTTATTTAAAAGCTTAAAATCAGTCTAAACCATATTACCATATAAACACTGCAACCATTGTCACAAATCATAAACATTAGTTCATAACCAGTTGGCATAAATGTGCGATATAATTAATTGATTGCGAAGTGCTCTAGCGTGCTGTTGGGTGGGGCCACCTGTAAAATGCGCAACAGCCAATCAAATGTGGCTCACTCAATCATAAATACTGGCGGGTAAATCGCTGTTCTCTCACTCTTCTTTGAGATGGCACCGCCACGCGTTTGGGTTGTCGGCAGCTCTATAGTTCGCAGGTTGCATGCTCACGTCTGTGAGCAGGGCCTGGAGGAAAACTTGGATCTACGCTGTGAGATAACCTGGGACGGGAGAGGAGGCAGACTCTGGGAGCAGCTGCTTCCAACTCTGCGTTCTCTACGGGCCAGAGCTCCACCGCCAGACATCCTCGTTATCCACTTGGGCGGGAACAGTATGTGCTGGGAGGGCCGCGACCGCATGGGTTTCCTTCGGGAAATAAAGCGCGACCTGGGTAAATGTTTCCTAATGTTTCCCAGTACCAAGCTGGTCTTTTCCCACATTCTGCCCCGTCTGAGTTGGAGAGGTCAGACTGGCAGGACTGGTTACGGTTTGGAACGGAGCCGGCGGTGGATCAACGGGAAGGTGTCTGCCTTCTTGGCAGAGAGACAGATGCGCTGCATTCACCACAGAAATATCTGCCTCTCCCATCTGTCTAGCGATGGAGTCCACCTGAGCCCAGAGGGAAACCAGCTTCTGCTGGTCAACCTCAGGGAAGCTCTGCAGGTGGAACTCCGAAGTTGAACTCACCAAAAGTCCTTTTAAAGGCAACAACGGCTCTTTTAAGAGCCACCCACTCATTCAAATAAAGAGCATTTTTACAAGTGTGTGAAATTATTTATTTATATATATATAGGATACTTGTTATAAAATTAAAATGCCACACACATACATCTAAAAACGCGCTCACAGAAAACATGATTTAAACCATTTAAAGCGTGAAACAACTCTCGCACTGTTTTATGAGCTATACGCACACCCAAACCGTGCCAACAGAAAAAAGTGACTTTAATGTGATTTTAAACCATTCAAGAATTGTGCGCTGTTTTCTGTGGCACATCCAAAACATGCATACAGAAAAAAGTGATTGTAGTGTGATTTTAAACTCGCGTGCTGTTTTCAGTGCTGCGGTCATTTTGGATGCGTGCAACTCTTAAAGTGGCAGACACGTTATTCTTACAAATGATTTGCGTTGTCAAAATATCACAGACAATGATAGGAAATGTTGTTATGCTTAGTATACAACCACTGATAAGCATATTCGTTTTCGATATGTAAAAAAAAAAAAATAACTTTAGTGGATTAGAACCCAAAAGTTGAACCTCTGACACGCTTGGCAAAAATTCAACCACTGGGCCATTAAGGAACACAAATTGAAAAATTGGATTTATGTATTTATTCATGTGAAAATTCTCAACACTAATGATGTATGACTATACTAGTGCATCTAATTTAAAACAATGATAGGAAATCTTGTTATAACTTTATAATAAATAAATAAAATTGGAACTTAGTTAAACATATATCAATATAGTGTTCACTCAGAACACCCTAGCGACCGTTTAGAGCAACCTAGAAGCAACATATAGAAGCCATATTTCAGCTTCCAGAAAATTGTATGGATACTAGGGTACTAGGTTATATGGTTGCTATGGTGTGCTTAGACTGTCAACTAGTCTTTAAATATCATCCCATAAACTGTATGAGTCAAAAAAGCCGAACTCCATGTTTCTACTAAAACCATGAATAAGCCATATCTCAGCACCAGAACATCGTACAGACATGGTTGTTGGCTCGTATTCAATCATGTACATTACCCTAGCAACCGGGTGGTGTTTTTTGCCACTGCAAGCACCATTCACATTTTCTTCTGGAAATGTACATTCTAGTTAATGGTGCTTGCCATTTTAATGGCAAAGCACATTATTGTTATCCGTCATACTTATTATTATTCTTCTTCCACTTTTATTTCGGCGCGCTACTCCTCCCACAGTTTTTGTCACAGAGCCATGAATGAGGTGTCAAAACGTGCGGCCTAATCGGGAATCGTGTGCTATGACTTTTATAAGCGATCGGGGGTACGATGTTTGCCCCAGGGGAAATAATCGCCCAAAAAGTCCATTGACAATGCATTGGGCAAAACTTTGGCGGGTCGTAGCTCAAAGCGAGAATTTCACAGAAACTTATGAAATCACACATTTGAAGAGGCTGGCAGGCTCTGTAAGACCATACCTCAAAATGGGGTAAAAAAGTTGCACCCCTGGGGGGCAGGAGCGTCCCAAATTTGCCCCATTGACTTAACATTGCGAAAAAAAATTTGAGCCTCGTAGCTCAGAGAGTGGATTTCACAGAAATGTGAAATTTGCCACATTTGAGAGGCTGGCAGGCTCTGTAAGACCATACCTCAAAATGGGGTAAAAGTTGCACCCCTGGGGGGCAGGAGGGTACTAAATTTGCCCCATTGACTTTCAATGGTGTAGGACGGCCCATGAAATGGGCCGTCCTTTCAATTGAACGCTTTTCAATTGAACATAACTCTGGATCACAGTGTCATAGAGACAAGGGGGCGGCTCATTTGACTCAGACGACCAATCAGCATCTCAGGATCATTGTGAAGCTATCAAGCCACGCCCTAGCAACCATTTAGAGCACCTTAGCAACACGTCCCATAGACTTCCATTGAAAGAGATCAAAGGGATATCTCAGGATAGAAGTGTCATAGAAACATGAGGGTGGGCTCGTTTGACTCGGGGCAGCAAGCAGCCAATCCTGAATCACCTCAACACACACTGGCCACGCCCTAGCAACCATTGTCGACCACCTTAGCAACCAAAATTCACAGACTCATAGCTCAGAGAGTGGATTTCGTAGAAATGTGAAATTTGCCACATTTGAGAGGCTGACGGGCTCTGTAAGAACATACCACACAATGGGGTAAAACTTGCACCCTGGGGGGCAAGAGCGTCCCAAAGTTGCCCCATTGACTTGAAACCGCTTTTCAATTGAACATAACTCTGGATCACAGTGTCATAGAGACAAGGGGGCGGGCTCATTTGACTCAGACGACCAATCAGCATTCAGGATCATTGTGAAGCTATCAAGCCACGCCCCTAGCAACCATTTAGAGCACCTTAGCAACACGTCCATAGACTTCCATTGAAAGAGATCAAAGGGATATCTCAGGATAGAAGTGTCATAGAAACATGAGGGTGGGCTCGTTTGACTCGGGGCAGCAAGCAGCCAATCCTGAATCACCTCAACACTCACTGGCCACGCCCTAGCAACATTGTCGAGCACCTTAGCAACCAAAATTCACAGAGGAATATCTTCCATTCTGAATGTCACAGAGGCGTGGGAGTTGGTTTATATCATTCATACTGACAAGAAGCCTTTGGAGTATCGTGATTGCTAGCTGCCAAGCCACTCCCTAGCAACCAAACAGAGTACCCTAGCAACCGTTTTGCAAGACCTATATCTCTGCATCAGAACATCGTATAGAGATGGGGGTGGTTTATACATTCACATGACTTTGGAGCTTCATGATTGGCAGCTGCCAAGCCACTCCCTAGCAACCAAACAGAGTACCCTAGCAACGTTTTGCAAGATGCTATATCTCTGCATCAGAACATCGTTAGAGATGGGGGTTGGCTCTTTTGACTCATGCTAGCAAACAGGAGTTGCTACATGCTACACATGCTAGCAGTGAATAGCTACATGCTAATAGCGCTTGCTAAGTGCTAAATCATGCCAATAAAATGCTACAAACTCCATAGTAACCATCTGTGACAACTACCAACCACCTAGTAACAAACATAGCAACCACTCAGATTACCCTAAATGCTAATCATGCTAACAACATGCTAGCAACATGCTAATCATGCTAGCAACATGCTAGCAACATGCTAATCATGCTAAAATCATGCTAGCAACATGCTAATCATGCTAGTAACATGCTAGCAACATGCTAATCATGCTAGCAACATGCTAGTCACATGCTAACAACATGCTAAAAACATGCTAATCACGCAAAGATCATGCTAGCAACATGCTAGCAACATGCTAATCATGCTAGCAACATGCTAGAAACATGCTAATCACGCTAGCAACATGCTAGCAACAAGCTAATAATGCTAAAATCATGCTAGCATCATGCTAGCAACATGCTAGCAACATGCTAATCATGCTAGCAACATGCTAATCACGCTAGCAACATGCTAGCAACATGCTAATCATGCTAGCAACATGCTAGCAACATGCTAATAATGCTAGCAACATGCTAGCAACATGCTAATAATGCTAGCAACATGCTAGCAACATGCTAATCATGTTAGCGACATGCTAGAAACATGCTAATCACGCTAGCAACATGCTAGCAAACATGCTAATCATGCTAGCAACATGCTAATCACGCTAAAATCATGCTAGCAACATGCTAATCATGCTAAAATCATGCTAGCAACAGGCTAGCAACATGCTAATCATGCTAGCAACAAGCTAGTCACATGCTAATCATGCTAGCAACATGCTAGAAACATGCTAATCACACTAAAATCATGCTAGCAACATGCTAGCAACATGCTAATCATGCTAGCAACATGCTAGAAACATGCTAATCACGCTAGCAACATGCTAATAATGCTAAAATCATGCTAGCATCATGCTAGCAACATGCTAGCAACATGCTAATAATGCTAGTCAACATGCTAAATCATGCTAAAATCATGCTAGCAACATGCTAGCAACATGCTAATCATGCTAGCAACATGCTAGCAAAACATGCTAATCATGCTAGCAACATGCTAGCAACATGCTAATCACGCTAAAATCATGCTAGCAACATGCTAATCATGCTAGCAACATGCTAGCAACATGCTAATAATGCTAGCAACATGCTAATCATGCTAGCAACATGCTAATCATGCCAGCAACATGCTAATCATGCTAGCAACATGCTAGCAACATGCTAATCATGCTAACAAAACATGCTAGAATCATGCTAGCAACATGTTAGCAACATGCTAATCATGCTAGCAACATGCTAGCAACATGCTAATCATGCTAGCAACATGCTAACAACATGCTAATCATGCTAGCAACATGCTAGCAACATGCTAATCATGCTAGCAACATGCTAGAATCATGCTAGCAACATGCTAATCATGCTAGCAACATGCTAGCAACATGCTAATCATGCTAGCAACATGCTAGAATCATGCTAGCGACATGCTAGCAACATGCTAATCATGCTAGCAACATGCTAATCATGCTAGCAACATGCTAGCAACATGCTAATTAATGCTAGCAACATGCTAGCAACATGCTAGCAACATGCTAATCATGCTAGCAACATGCTAGAATAATGCTAGCAACATGCTAGCAAACATGCTAATCATGCTAGCAACATGCTAATCATGCTAGCGACATGCTAAAATCATACTAGCAACATGATAAAATCATGCTAGCAACATGCTAGCAACATGCTAATCATGCTAGCAACATGGTAACAAGATGCTAATCATGCTAAAAATATGATAGCAAACATGCTAGTCACTAGTATCTGTCCAGCGCCGAGTTTTGCCACTGCAAGCACCATTTCACATTTTCTTCTGGAAATGTACATTCTAGTTATTATTCTTCTTCTTCCACTTTTATTTCGGCGCGCTACTCCTCCCACAGTTTTTGTCACAGAGCCATGAATGAGGTGTCAAAACGTGCGGCCTAATCGGGAATCGTGTGCTATGACTTTTATAAGCGATCGGGGGTACGATGTTCGCCCCAGGGGCAAATAATCGCCCAAAAAGTCCCATTGACAATGCATTGGGCAAATTTTGGCGGGTCGTAGCTCAGACCGAGAATTTCGTAGAAACTTATGAATCACCACACTTGAAGAGGCTGGCAGGCTCTGTAAGACCATACCTCAAAATGGGGTAAAAGTTGCACCCCTGGGGGGCAGGAGCGTCCCAAAGTTGCCCCATTGACTTTCAATGGTGTAGGACGGCCCATGAAATGGGCCGTCCTACACATAGAAACCGCTTTTCAATTGAATATAACTCTGGATCACAGTGTCATAGAGACAAGGGGGGCGGGCTCATTTGACTCAGACGACCAATCAGCATCTCAGGATCATTGTGAAGCTATCAAGCCACGCCCATAGCAACCATTTAGAGCACCTTAGCAACACGTCCCATAGACTTCCATTGAAAGAGATCAAAGGGATATCTCAGGATAGAAGTGTCATAGAAACATGAGTGTGGGCTCGTTTGACTCGGGGCAGCAAGCAGCCCATCCTGAATCACCTCAACACACACTGGCCACGCCCTAGCAACCATTGTCGACCACCTTAGCAACCAAAATTCACAGACTCATAGCTCAGAGAGTTGATTTCGTAGAAATGTGAAATTTGCCACATTTGAAGAGGCTGACGGACTCTGTAAGAACATACCACACAATGGGGTAAAACTTGCACCCCTGGGGGGCAAGAGCGTCCCAAAGTTGCCCCATTGACTTGAAACCGCTTTTCAATTGAACATAACTCTGGATCACAGTGTCATAGAGACAAGGGGGCGGGCTCATTTGACTCAGACGACCAATCAGCATCTCAGGATCATTGTGAAGCTATCAAGCCACGCCCCTAGCAAACATTTAGAGCCCTTAGCAACACGTCCCATAGCTTCCATTGAAAGAGAAAAGGGTATCTCAGG